>JAKSZP010014509.1:0-242884 GCA_022478985.1 Massospora cicadina
CATCACATTGCCCTGATCTTTGGTAAGACAGGGCAGGCTGTGTCTGGATGTATGGAGGAGGAGGGGGCGTTGGTCCTGGCAAGGACGCCTAAGGGGCAGGAGCTTGAAGGAGGCTAAGGAGCAAGATGGACGTCCAAGTCGAGGAAAAATGGGAATCGAGTAACATGGGTAGTTTTGAGATTTGATTTGGATTCGAATCAAGAATGGAATGGAATGGGTGCTTGGAAGTTTCGCGGTTCATTTGGGATTCGAAATGGAACTGGCGCGGAACTGTTGAGGATCAGAACTGGCACAGAACCATTGAGTGAGGATTCCGCGATCCTGCTGTAAGGTTTACACCAATCATCAGTCAGATTAGCACCATAAGCTTGTGTTATATTTTATATTAGCTTTTAGCATGTGTATATAGGGAAGGAACTGGGAGCTGGAGGCTTCTCAGTTCTGTTTTCTATCAACCTGGCCCAATATTAAATAAAAGAACTTAAAATTTCATATATTTATACTTTGAGTTTATTATAAAAATATTGCCTAACTGCAGCCATGTTTGGCTTGAATCAACAAGAATTGGACTTTGAGAGTGAGCTTGGGAGAGCTATTGCCTCCCTTCATACCTTGTCTTGGAGTCAAGGCACGTTGCTGGGGTTAAGTATAATTGCAACTGTCTTCCAGGGGGTGCTTGTCCAATCTTGTAGCGCGCGCACAAGGAGAGTAGTATCAGGAGCCCTGTCAGCCCTATGGTCTGTAACATGGATTCTGTTGCCCAACTCATTTGTGGCTCATTGGAAGGAGCCAGTGCGTTACAGGGAGGATGAGTTAATACTTGAGCTTTACAAGTTGTTTTAGGCAGAAATATCTGAAATGCTTGCTGACTCTACAATCAACTCCTAGTCTCTGGTGCAACTAAACCGGCGTTTTCAAAAGGCGTTGTGGTGAAGTTGTAAAAGAAGGGCGATCCCTCCCTCAATGGGACTATTAACCTTTGACTCTGATTAACGTTGAATATAAGATTTTAATGACCATAATCAATTGACTAAATGGGATTGTGGCGTAGGTTGTCAGGAAATAGCATAATGAGATCATCTCAGGACGCTCAATTACTGACAATTTTGATGCTTCTTCAACTGATAGAAAAGTGGGCAAGTAAACAATAAGACCAAAGGGGGTGGTTACTGTTTCTAGATCAATAGAAGGTATATAATCGGGTGAATAATGAGTTTCTCTGGAAAGTGTTAAGTAAAGTTGGAATCAAAGTGCACTTGTTAAGCTGCTTAAAGCGATTTATGGGGAACCTCATCGTTTGTCGATATTAATAGGGTCCTCTCTCACCCTTTTAAAGTGTGTAGGGGCGTGCTTCAGGGAAAACCACTATCTCACTTGTTGTTAATTCTTGCAATGGAGACCCTTCTAGTGGTTCTCAGGAAGTTGGACTTGAAGAAACTTTCAATCAATGAGGATTAGTATTTTTAATTAATATTTGCTTATGATACATGGATTTATGTTTCTTCAGAGGAGGAGGAAAAGGTGGTGATGAGCATTCTGAAGATTTATAAAAATGCAAGCAACGAGAAGGTTAATCTGTTGAAATCCAGGGCTTGGCCCATCAGCAGAACGGTGACGTTGGATATGGCACCAAAGAACTCAATCCCCTGAATGGCAACTGGGGAAGAGCTTCTGTATCTCAGGTGTCTCATCCCTGGGTGGGCGTCACTGCACAAGAGTGGCCCAAACTTGAAGAGGACCTTAAAAAAGCATCTTGTAAGTGGCAATGGCTCAATCTTTCCTATTGGGAAAGGGCCATTATTACGAACACTTTTATACTTTCCAGATTATGGTACATTGCCGGATTTGTTCCACTGCTGGCATCTTACACTAAAAGGATACAAAGTTCAGTGATCTAGTTTATTTGGCAGTAGCGGTCATCAAAAACCAGCTATTATAACTCATGTCAGGAGGTGAAGAAGGGGGCATCAGTCTGATTTACATCATAAAATATCAAAGCACTTCAGCTGAAGTGGATCGCATAGGTCGCTTGGGAGGGAAATTTAATATGTTGGGCTCCAATAGTGGAGGACTACCTCTCTAAGGCTTGCAACGGCAATTCAAACAAGGACCTTGGTGTCAGCTGGGCATCAATCAAGGAGCCATTACAAACGCAGGGAACCTACCAGGCTATTGAAAGAATTAATTTAGAGTTTGGTATGGTAACAATGGTATATCAAAGAGTGGAGA
Organism: Massospora cicadina; assembly: GCA_022478985.1. Lineage (NCBI taxonomy): Eukaryota > Fungi > Entomophthoromycota > Entomophthoromycetes > Entomophthorales > Entomophthoraceae > Massospora > Massospora cicadina. Next base: position 2,230 of record JAKSZP010014509.1, read on the forward strand.
GTAGACCATTGAAAGGATCCAGGTAATTCCCTTTGGGGAGGAGCTTGGAACTGTATGGAACCTCATCTGTGCAAGGCCTTCAAGGACTTTACTAGGGGCGTTTCACTGGAGGACCTCCTTGATGGCAATGGCTGAAGAGTGCTTAGGATGGAAGTAGCTAATAATGTTGCAGTGCCTCCTAGGTGCTGATAAGGAAGGCATGGTATGTTGTGGAAGCAATTGAACTGACATCTTTCTGTAGGAAACAAACCCTTATCTAGCTGCATTAGAGACTGGGGAATCCTGTTCAGAAGGTTGTGGAGAGCAGGATAAGTGGGTTTTCCCGCAAGGAAGTGAAGGATGGAGATACCCAGATGGAAAGCCTCTTCGTCATTTGGGATTGGCTAAAGGTAGGATGTGGTGATGGTGTCTTCATCTCAGAGTGCACAACTTCCAGGTTCCAGAAGTTACAAGACAGAGCTTTGCTCGACGTATGTGTCCTAGATCACTTTCAAAGTGCAACCTGGCCTGATGGACATGTGGGGGAGGAGGGTTAATTGATGCTGGTCTATACCAGTCCAGAACTTTCTCTTCTTACTCCGCAGCAACATCTTGGGTGCTGGTGCAACTCTAAATCAGTGGAGTAAGCATAAGAAAAATGACCATCTGTATGCCTGTAATGTGTGAGGAGGGGAGGAGACAGCGAAAACATCTCATGGAGTGTCCAACAGTGGATGATATGTGAAGAAGTGTTCTCCTATGGTATGAAGCATACCAACCAATGTAAGTTATCCTCTGGTTATCTCGAATGACCATAGATCCTGACTGCATATGCTCCGCCAAGTCTGCTTGCAGACAAGGAGGGGTTCAGGGTCTGGTGCACAATATTAGTAAAGGTGATGTATGGTCTATGGATTTTCAGAAACCAACGTTGCTTCCCTTCAGAAGAAATCCAAGCAACAAGCTTCTTGGCCATAGTCAAGCAACGGCTAGAAATAGCTGGGGAAAGCTATGGCAATCCTCTTTCCTCAAGTAAAACCAACTTGGAGATCACTCTATATTATTCCTTGAAGTAAGGAATGGGAGGCATAACTCTGAACTGGCTGGGTATCCTATGTTATCTGGTGTGCCAAACAGTGAGGAATATTTCTAGTTTAGGGTGGTGTGAGACACCCCACCTGCAGTCTGGCCCACATCTGTGGTGCTTAGGTTTGCGCAGCCCCAGTGTGGTGGGGGCAGTGCCCCAGAATTTCATTCCGCAAAGTTTCCTGCACTGGGTGCCATATTGGGCACACAAGAACTCAAAAAACAGGATCTGAGAATATATGCCAATGTCACCCATGGTACTGTGATCAACTTAATCCATGGTAAGTTCATATAGCCCTATGTCCCCTATGTCAGGATCTTAGGGAGGCTGTAAGTCCTGAGGAAAAACCTCAGCGCCTGGACAGTAAGAACTTTTCCCAAGGAATTGAGAAGGGGCCCAAGAAGGTGGCTGCCACATCACATATAAAGAAGATTTGCTCATCTTGTAGATGAGAGGTGGATGACACCCTACCCCCTAAAGTTTTCCTCACCCAAACCTACCCACACCAAGAAGTTGGTGGAAAGGATTCAGGAGAAGTTTTAGGAAGTGCTAGAGGCCAGAGGTTGCTGAACTCAGGCAGGTTGCTTGCCTTTTGGTATTTTAATTTCGGTAAGTAGAGTTTGAGTCCCTCCAAGGGTCAAAGGTCATATAAAAACGCAAAAAAATTGGTTAATGTGAATTAATTTTGGGATTCAATTTTTGGTTTCTTATGTAGCGCTGGTATAGTAAGCCCTCCCACTAAAGGTTTAGCCTTTTAATCTATTTGTCACTAAAGTGAGATCACTCTTCCTATCTGGCTGTGGGCACAGCATACAGAATGGCCTGCTCACCTCCAAGTTGACATTTAGGCTGCAGGAAGTTCAGTAAAAATTTGTTAGTAATCTGAACAGAAGGTGATTTGATCCATCCTTATGTCTTGCGTTTGTTTTTATTGTAATTTAAAGTGTGTTTAATCTGCAGAGCTTCCCTTGTATTATAGATTGGTGGCCCTAATGCACACCAAACTATTCTCAACCACGTAATAAAAGGAAGCAGTCTCCAAAAGTTTCTGCTGTTGCCCCATTTTCTATATTAACTTCCCTTTTTATTAAATAAAATTCTAGAATTTCCACTTCTATAGCTAAATTAAGAATTTCGCGGTGTCAACAATTAGCTATATTGTTCAATTAGGGGATAACTTTGCTAGTATCTAAGTACCCCTCCTCATGCTATAAAACATTGGAAGGCTGTATCAATGGTATTTTGGATGTTGCTGAGAGTGGTAACTCATCCTATTTAACAGCGCAACTTTATTTATATCAGTAAGCTCCATGACAGGGGCTGTTGGGATTTTTCCCACATTTCCAGCTGTCTAGATTACCATGGGTTGCAAGGGGATAATTCCATATAGCGTGTGAATTGGATATTGATTGATCCCAATTTTGGGTTAAAATATTTGAGAATTTTAGATAATTCGCTTGGTTCAGATCCATCAGGGATTGATTCAGGTGAATGCTTAAGATCTCATCGGGCAGAGTTTCTGATGAAATGGGGCATTTGATAGTTAATCAATGATTAACTATCAGGTGTACTGATTGAGATTAGTTAGGTTTCATCACTGACCAATTTGGATTTAAGGAGCAAGTTGTGAGGCGAGTGATGCCGCCTGCAACTAGTGAATTGATCATTTGGTTCATGACCTTCTACAATGAGTAGCCAATCTCATTACCTAAGCAGGTTGCTTACCAAATATGGTTGGTCTGCTGAGATCAAGTAGAAAACATTAGGGACACATTTTCTGTCTCTTTCTGTTTTAGGTATTGAGGATGTCCAATGATGGAATCCTAACCAGGATGAGGAAGACCATTGCTGATGAGACAATGAAGTTAAATAAACAGCAATAGCTGCCGTTTCATTGGTGAGGTGCCAACTGAGGGTTGGCGCTAAATTTCCTCTATAAAATCCTTTGAAAAATTACTTAATAAAAAGAAATTAATTTATCAGAATTCATTATTAGTAGGTGTTATATTCATCTCTAAGGGCCTATTGCTGTGTGCTTTAATTAAGAGATCTATAATAGGATAAAGATTAAGGATTAAGGATCCTGAGAAGAGAAGTTGAGCTGAGATGGGAATTGCTGTTAACTTTGCATCACAAGAGGAAAAGCCATAAACTAGGATCTGAGTGTGGATCAAGTTAGGCGGATAGAGGAATAAATCCCTACTGATGACATCTAGAGTATCTTAAAAAGAAATACTTGCCAAGCGTTGGACCAGAAACTAGTGATTTATTCAACTATGGATAACAGTCTTCATACTATTATCAATCTTATATCATATAGCATCAGACAACGCAAGGATTGCATAACGTTGAACCTGTGCAAGTTATCAATTTTAGGGGTTGATATTTGTGAGAAAGAAGCAAAACCCCTAGATTTTAAACAGGGGAACTGTCAAATTTTGAGGTAAACAAATTGAACTACTCACTTTGGATTTGAAGCAACAAAAACCCTGATTTTAAACATTTTTTTATCACAAATCTTTGAAAATCGTGACTGTTAGAGAATTGATCCAGAAGAATTGCAAGATATATTGCCCATAGCCACTCAAAGACTAAACCAATGTGTCAGTTTCCTGATTCCCATAAACTAGGTCTGAGGATTTTGGGAAAATGGGAACATGAGACTTCAGGTGATGGAGAATAGTAAAATCTAAAGCACTCTTCAATCCAGAATGACTAAGAAGTCCCTGTTTGTGAGAAACCTAGATAATTCTGTTGTCGTGGGGTACCTATGTACCTTATATACATTAGCAAGCTTTGATTTATGAGATATTTCTACCCTTATACACCTTTTTGACTGAATAAATTTAGTTAAGTTTTATCATTAGATTTAAAACATCAAAGCTTTGTTGCTAGTATTGGCTTTCCTGAGAGAAACTAAATCTCTAAAGTACAAAACATCTGAGCTTAAAAAATTAGTGCTAAATTTTATAAGTATTCCAAAACTTATTGTTCTGTTGGCGTAAAGGTTGAACAATAACTCCTGAAATATAAAAGCATCATTCTATAAAACCAATATCCTAGAATAAATCTCACTTAGAGGATAAATCTTATGAAAAGGTGAATCTCAATCTGGACCATATCATTTGTGATTTGATGGATATTAGAGACATAATTTTCCAATTTTGATCTCTGACATGAATCAATACTTCTCTCAAATTGAGTATATACAAGATCAAAGTAGTACCACTTAGTTTTAATTGGTAGTTTAGAAGCCCAAAGTCACAATAATAGCTCAATCAAGTGACTTTGATGAGACCTTGGACAGAAAAATTGGTTAAGTTTCAGTTGTCATAGTAGACCACAATTGTTAAGTTCGGTTTCTAATACATGGCTCAAAAGCCAGCTAACAATATATTGATGGACAAAAATGGGATATAGAAGGAGTGATGAGATCATATAGCTAATTATACTGAAAATGAGACTCTCTAAAGAGGATTTTACAAACTCAAAGCAGAAATAGAGGGACTGACCTAAGAAAATTTAAAATTAAAGTAACCTCTCTACATATGATTGAAATCTTGTGAAGGTTAAAAAATGAAAAAGGTGGAGTGCCACACCTTACTGCTATGACGGATGTTTTAGAAATGAGATCAAGGATAACCCCTGAAATAGCAGAAAGGACCAGATCACCAAAAGAGCAAAGGAGAAATTTATTGGTTCATGAGATTCCATCATAACAATGTCAGACTCTGAAAGGGTGGTTAGCTGAGCGGGTAAAACTGCTTCCACCCCTAAAGCAGGTTTTGAGTTCAAAACCTGTACTGGCTAGAAAACATCTTTGGTGTGGTATATTTGTCCCAAGGTCGACCCACCTCAAATAATTTTTAAATTTTTTTTTAAATGTCAGACTCTGATGTCAATGAAGCGCTACCCTTATAAATTATCTAGCAGTTTTCACCTTGCTATTTATACCAGATTGTTAACACAGACAGCCACCTTAAAATCTGACTCCCGCTGCTAAAGTAATTTCAACTCATGCTGCTCTAGTGGCCCCAACCTGCACTGCTCCAGTGACCCTGGTTCCACTTCAATCCCTTTTCTTGCGCTTTTAGACTAGTAATTCTATTAGGATTTTCATGCACCAATTGGTCAGTGAAATTAAAAAACATATCATTAACCCAATAAACATGCCCAAATATATATTGAGAGGATTATCCACAATATTTTCAGTGCGTGAGATCAGTATGGGAGTGAAAATGCAAAAGAAAAGTTAGAAACGCTGATCAGTTCATTGGATCCAGAAACGCAAGAACTCATATTGCATATGATATAAATTCATATTGAACTATACTATCATCAAAGAAACTATTTATGAGTTTTCAATGAGATAATAGCCACCTGGAGGCTCACTTTCATCTACATCAGTTTATAAGAGATGAGAAAATTATGAAACTATCCAAATTCTTCTACATTAAGGCTCATATGTTAAAAGACAAAAACCTGAGCTATTTAATGCCCATATCGCTCTATATACATTGTGTGAAAATTATAAGAGGAACCTAAAAGTGATAATTAATATTTCAAACAAACAAAGTAACATGTCACATTTGTAGATCATCTCTGCAACTGCAACATCACTTTTGATGTTCCAAACAAGGGGCGCTGCGAGTAAGAATATTTACTTGGTAGTCCATCTTGAAGAGTCACTTGAAATAGGAAATTGCTCCCTCCAGAAAGACCTGATGATTCTCATATCAAATATTACCAATATGGAAACAAAGGTGATTACTATACTAAAAATAACTCTTAGACAATCAAGCCAAAGGTTAAAATTTTTAGTTTAAGAAGATGCAGAGAACTTGTGAAGAGTATAGGTGGAGTACTAAAGGGAATGTTCTATTTCTAAAGCATCAAAAATAACCATATTAAAGAAAGAACTGATTATCCTCAACGCTCTTTTGACTTTTGTAATGAGACAAAGCTTTCTACATTGGCTTAACACAGAAAGGGCTCAATGGAACCAATTAAGCAAATCTTGAGGGCAGACTAACAATTGGTTTTATATAAAGTAAAATTACTTATGCTAAGCGAGCCAATATTTAGTAAAACCAATATGAGGGTTCTTTTGGCTTTTTAGGGAAGCTTTATAGTGAATTATTAGAGGGGAATATACTGTGCATAAGAAAAATCGCTTTTGAAGTTTATTAAACTCACTTGCATACGTCAGAAAATATCTTTAGTTTGATAAGCTATTAATCATGCAACTTAAATGACTGATATTACATAATTTGAAGCAAGGCTTTACTGAGATATAAATAGGTATGTACTATAATGGGCCGCAATAGATTGCAAATGTCAAGATAGATTAAGCCTGATAGTAATTACTTGTTTAAGTATTACCATGAAGCTCAACCTTAGGCTTTTTGCTAGATATATGCAGATGATGTGTCAGTTATGAATACCTTCTTGCAGAAGGACAAGGATGCAAAAAATCCCAAAATATGCGATATAAGTTTATGTTCAGCAATTAGAGTAATAAGAATATCTGGTTACCTCTGGAGATACCCCAAACTTAGAAAGTACCAAAGTGGCCATTTCTATAGGAAACAGAAGAAATCTGCATTAGATGTGCAAAGTTCTACAAACATATCTTGGACAATCAAAAACACTAATTGTAATTTTTAAAAAACTAATATAAGTACTATTCTTGTTGTAACTACATAGATATTAATTTAAACATGCTTACGGTTAAAGTAAGAAAAGATAGCAATGCGTGAATAAACATAAATTTTACCAAACTATTGTAAAAATTAGCTCATTCTGGACATAGACTACAGGAAAGGAGTATAGAACCGTGTTACCCAACTCAATCACATCAATAGAGGTTTATATCACATTGCCACTGAATTTTTCGTTCCCTTGCATTGTCATTTTTGGCCAATTGATTTAGATTATAAAATTCATATTACTATTTAGACCTCCATATAGGGCTTATGGGACCTAAGTTAATTAAGAAAAACTTTGTAGATATTAAACAGAATATACCACTATACTACCAGAGAAAAGATAGAGCAACCCAAAGTCACTTACTCATTTAATTATTAAAAATGATTAAAAATGGCATAGTACAAGTTTGTTATCAAAAGAACATATTTATCAAAAAATTCTAAAAATAAATCCTAAAAATGCAAAAATATTCTGCTTAGGTCAATAAGGCATACCATTCATCCAAGTCAGCAAGTCATGTTAGGAACAGACATTGGTTTGATAATCCCCTAAGGACTGTATGGTGAGACCTTTGCAATATTTTTTTTCCAAACTGAGACCATTGTCGCGCCTGGCTTATTATCCCATAACATGGAAAAATACATGTGCTATCAGCTAATTTATACCCCTATTATATGGACAAAGCGATATCAGATCATCACATATATGTATAGGACGCAGATTGCAGAATTGAAAAGCATACACGAATTTAGTAATTTTGTGAACTTAAGCTAAATTGTGAGGACTGTGTGACCATCTGTCAAAAGATAAGAATGCCCAAATTTCCCATATGGTACAGATTATAAGTCTGTCTTTTCCCATTCTAGTTTGCTTTAGCAAAAAGAAATTTTAGAGGATATTGGAGTTTTTGATGTCCAAAGACTAATGTTCAGGTTTGTTTCCCTACGAAACAATAGGTTACTCCATTTTAGTATTTAACCTTGATCTTGTTGAAAATAGTTTTGCCAGGGATGATCCTCAATAATGTTTATAAAGGGTCAGATTGTTATTTTAAAATATTAACAGTTAATTTTTCATAGAGATTATTTGAGGTTTACACTTATTGATAAGGGTTTTATATTTAAAGAAGCGTTAACAACGCTTTTCATGGCAGTAACTTGCAGGTTATCATTGTTGGATTTGAGGGTTGGAAAAAGGCTCGCTGGTGCTGGTAGCCTCAAATCCAACAATACAGGGGAGGAGCGTGTCTCATCAGTTATTTGAAAAATAAAATAAATTAAGTAAATAAATAGGTTTTTGGTTTTATGGGTTTTTTATTATGGGCCGCACATAGGTAAAAGAGTGAATCCCCTATAATAAATCAATATGTGTATTCAAAGCATTGAGGCTCGACGTTCAAATAGCTTGGGGAATTCCAAATTAGGTTTTATGTGATTATAGACTATTGAGGCTTGAAAAACTCACATATCTTTAATGTAATGATGGATGGGGATCACTATTGGCCAAAACGTACCCATGAGGTAAAGACTTGATGTATTTCAGCCAATCCCCATCTAAGAAAACTATTTCACCTTATGGACCCCAGCCACGCCTATAAAAGGGAGCAGCCCCCACATAGGTGCTTGAATGGACCTGAACATGGTTGGGGAAGTACATTCAATGGATGCCCCATGGTCCATTTTGGGGTTGGAGTAATTTAAGTATTGGTTATTAATTTAATTGCCCGGAGAGGAGTCAAAATTGTGTTACCCCAATTTGTGGGGTTCCACTGAGAATTGGCCAGGGTCTTTTGGCTGACTGAATCATTATTATCATAAAAATCGAATTCCTTTTTGTCATGGACTCTAAATGCCCAACATTTCCTCTATTTGGCCGAATTTCACCCACAACCTTCTTATTCTGGAGCCTAGGAGGCAAGTGTTTGACATCACCCCCCTTAAGAATGTTGGGAGTGAATAGGGCTGAAGGAATCAGCCATGAACTTGGTTGATGGTGAGGCCAGAGGAGAGGAATTTAATAGAATACTCATCCTCTCCCTGAATGTGACTGAGAATGGCCCTTCCCAAATAGAGCTGAATTTTTCAAATCTTGGAGTAATTCAGTTATGGTAATAGAGTACCAAGTCAGATACTTGGAATGAGGGAAGAGGGGCCCTGAGTTCATTCGCAGCTTGGCCTTCTTTGGTAATAACCTTAGCTAAGTCAGTCATGGCCTCTGATTGTAATTGGATAATGTATTGCGCCAACTTTTTCATTGCTTGTTCTGGATCAGTCTAATCAGAGAAAATATTCTTTGGATGATAGTGCTAGCACCCCTGGTTTTCACCTATATAACACACGGAAAGGGGACATCTTAAGGATGCATTGGTAGCTAATATGGTAGGCCATGAGTGCACTGGGAAAATAAAGATTCCATTGGAGAGGGTCAGAAGTGTCCATTTTGCGTTATATTAAGATCAGAGTCCCGTTTTCTTTCTACCACACTATTTGTGGATGGGTTATATGGGACTGAGCTGAGTTGTTGAGCTCACATAGAAGTGGTGAAGAGCTTTACCACTTTAGAAGTAAAGCTTTTCCCATTGTCACATAAGTGGACCTGTGGGCACCCATGACAGGTGAAGATGTACTGGTGTAAAAAGGTAGCCATAGCTTTAGCAGTCTGAGCGGGAAGAGCAACAGCTTCAACCCACTTGGTGAAATGATCTATATTAACCAAGATATAGCGGTTTCCACCTGTGGTTTGAGGGAGAGGACCTACCACGTCCAGACTTATGTTGTGGAAGTATTTTGGGCTCAGGCATCTTGGATATTGCTTCAACTTTATCTTGAAGCGGTTGTATCTCATCTTGGGAGATAGCGTGTCCAAGGAAATCCAACTTCCTTTGGAAAAAAATGCATTTAGAGAGCTTTTAATTTGATATTAGAAGCCCAAAAGCGTTGAAACACCTCCTTTAGATGTGCGAGTTGTTCATTAAAAGTCTTAGAGAAGACTTTAATATCATTGAGGTAGATGATGACGCAGCTTAATTTTAGATCCTGCATGATATGATCCATTGCTCGGTGGAAAGTAGTGGGTGCATTACATGTACCTTGCGGTAGTCATGTAGGTTGAAAGAGACAGTCACTGTAAATAAGAGCACAATATCCTGGTTTTGTGGAGAAAGGTTCATTTGCCATAAACCGCTAGCCAGGTCCATGTCAGAGAAATATTTAGAACCAGAGAGTTGAGCCAGAGCATCATCAATATGAGGGATAGGGTAACTATCCTTCTTGGTGAGGTTGTTTAATTTGTGGTAGTCCATCACTACCTGATGACCTTCACTTTTCTTCTTTATTAATAACAGTGGGGAAGACCAAGGGTTTTGTGACAACACCAACAATCCAGCATCCAGAAGCTGTTTGAGCTCCGTCTGCATCTGTAGCTCCTCAACTTTTGATTTGCCATATGGCTTGGAGAGAACAGGTTTAGCACCACCAACATCAATTGTATGCATCCACCCCTTCATATGCCCATAGTCATTATTGGATTTGGAGAAAATGTCTCTGTAGGCTTTAAGTAGGGAGTGTACTTTATCAAGATCAGCTGGGGTTAGTTCATCGGAAATCTGAACAGAAGGTAGGGTGCATATGGAGGGGTTGGCAGTTAAGCACATATATGCCATACACCCAATACAGTGGACTTGCTTGATGTCCTCAATGGGTATCAGAAGGCCTCTTCCTATCTCCTGATGCTTTTTTACCACCATATCCTTTTTGGTAAGATTCCCCAGAAAAAGGTTAATAAGCTGATGATAGGCAGGATCTAACACGCCTGGCAAAACTCTGGGCTCAAAAGGACTAACTCAATCTATGCTGATGAGGTGACGTAGGCAGTTGTGGGGGATTTGCATGGTAAGCTTCGTGTCAACTACCCTTTGTTCCACAGCCTTAATGACATCTTAGAAGCATAGAAAGAGATACCCACCCCGGGCATACTTTGAGGGAGGCAACAGTTTTATATGCCATCCTCAATGGTGTAATTCAGGGTTAAAGCGGAGGAGGGACACTCAACTATGCAAACATAATCCTTTTTATTGAGCTCATCACTAAACAAAAACAGAGGAACCGCATAGTTAAGCAGGGAGAGATAGCCCTGCTTCAAGTTAATACACTTTCATATTCAAGCATAAATTGGGTTCCAATGAGTAAATCTCAGGTATTATTAGTTAAAGCCACTGCTGGAGTCAAAAAGAGAAGCTTTCTCAAACTGTATGGGCAGAGAAAAGTAAGCTCCAATGGCGTGGATTTTGTTTTAACCGCCGTTCCAAACTCCTGAGTGTAGTCAAGTTCAGGGGCCAGCTTAATTTTCCTTATGAGCTTTGTTGACACGACGTTTACTATGGACCCAGTGTCAAGGATAGATTTAACCCACACTCCATTAACAATGACCTCCACTTTAGTAGAGTAACACCCAAGGAGGGGGGAAGAGCAAGGACCTCTTCTAGATGAAAATTGGAGGCAAGGCGTTTTGCAGTTTCAGAGTATTTCTCATGTATAGTCTGCATGGTAAGTAAACTTTGGGTAGATCAGAGAAACGTGGCAATGAGCTGATTCACGTCACTAGCAGTGTCAATAATCTCAAGACCCCTTATCACTTGGCGAAGATAAGTATGACTAGGGATCTTAGCCCAATTCACTCTCTCCAGGTTCAATTGATCAGGTACCTCCACCTCACCTGGGGCTCCTAAAACGTGTTGAACAACATCTTCATTACCTCCCTCAGACTCGTCATCACAGGGGTTATCAATGCAGGTTAGAGAGCCCATAGGAGGTGTGTAGGTTTCAGCCTTCCCCTATGGGATGATAAGTCCTAGGATTGTTCCTCCACCTTATTAACTTTTGAGCGAGGCATTAGAACTGCCACAGTTTAAGCTTTGACCTTCAAAGCAGGGTGTTGGTGCTGCCTCAAGGAGATAGACTTCAGACTAGAGCTAGCTGAATGAGAGGTTGAGGGGGATAGCACTGGAGAGGTAGATACTTTATCTTCAACAGAATTTGGGTTGTTCAGTGGCTGGGTGCTTTTGTGAAACAGGCGGTTTAGCTGTTGTTATCTGGTCATTTAACCCATTCTTAGTGGGAGTGATTGGGACCCAAGGAAGGGGTTTTAGCTGAAGAGCAGGCTTTGAAACCACTTGGGAAAACCACTCTAAAGAAAAAGATAGACAAGGCAAAGGGATGACTGCTTTTGCCAACTGGCCATTTTAGCTGAAGATGAAAGAGAGCGCTGCCCTGTCACAACCATTACCATCTGCTTATCGTTATAGGAAGGATTAACCATTTGTGCTGGCAACTTCGCAAAATCAGGTTTCCAAAGGGTAACAGCTGTAATAGAAGCTAAATTAGTCAGCGTAGCGGCTTGACTCAAACATCTTTGTGTAAGTCAAGTTCATAGATATCAGCAACCGCTAATAAGGCATCCTTGATATCTCATACAGTTGTGAAAGTGCGCTTTATGGAAGAGAGATACATCACCAAGGAGGGATGAGGTGCTAAGCCAGCCAAGATAGCTGCAATTGCATCATTGAGAGGGAGCATTTTGGCAAGCAACAGAGGTTAAGCTTTTTTATAGAAGCGCTTAACAAAAGAGGTAATTGATTCTCCCTCTTGCAAACTAAAGCACATAAAGGCCTGTTTCTGCCGTTGCAAACTCTGTTTGGAGAAAAGTCATCAAGAAGCGCTTGCTTAAAATCCGCCCAAGTGCTGAGGTTTACCATGATGAGGACCATTATTTATTGAGCTAAACGCTTTAAGCAGGGAAGAATGTACTGGACTTTTTGTTAATCAGTTGCTCCTTCCATCGCAAATTCATAAACATAGAGGAAGGAGGCAATACTGCCATCGCCAGGTGTGTACTTGTCTTGCAGAGGGGGTTTGTGTATAACTGGCCGTTGATATAAAATATCAAGCCGTTTAAGGTGAGAGAAAGCACTGCCTAGCTGTTGTTCCATAAGTGCTAGCCTAGGGTTGATGTCAATAGAAAGGCTAGAAGGGTTACAACCCTGAAGAACCTCCATTTTCTTTTTTGTGGTGTACAGGCCCCCCTGTAGTGAGCACCACTTGTTCGATTTTTGGGTTGGGAAAAGGATCGCTGGTGCTGGTAGCCTCAAATCCAATATTACAGGTGAGGAGCGTGTCTCATCAGTTATTTGAAAAATAAAATAAATTAAGTAAACAAATAGGTTTTTGGTGTTATGTGTTTTTTATTTTAAGCCGAATGGAGGTAAATGAGTGAATCTTCTATAATAAATTGATATGAATATGTAAATCATCAAGGCTCAACGTCCAAATAGCTAGGGGAGTTTCAAATTAGGTAATATTTGATTATAGCCTATTCAGTCTTGGAAAATTTACATCTCTTTGACATAGCAATGGATGGTGAATCACTATTGGCCAAGACGTACCCATGAGGTAAAGACTTGATGTATTTCAGCCAATCCCCATCTGAGAAAATTATTTCACTTTGGGGACCACAGCCACGCCTATAAAATGGGGAGGCCCCCATGTAGGTGCTTGAATGGACCCGGGTATGGTTGGGGAAGTACCATCTGATGGATGCCCCATGGTCTGTTTTGGGTAAGATTAATCTGTATATTGGTTAAAAATTTAATTGCCCAGAGAGGAGTCAAAATTGCGTTACCCCAATTTGTGGGGTTCACCGAGAATTATCCAGGGTCTTTTGGCTGACTAAATCCTATTATTATGAAGCTCATATTCCTCCTTGCCATGGACTTGTAAATGCCCAACACTTCCTCTATTTGGCCAAATTTCACCCACAAACTTCTTATTCTGGAGCCTAGGAGGCAAATGTCCGACAATCATAAATGATGTGGCTAACTACTATTGTTAAATGGTCGCATTACCTAAGCAATTTGATAGCTTGAAAATATTGATCTGCTCAGATGATAAATGCATTGGGATACTATTTCCAAATCCAACCATGAAGGGTCATAATATAGTTGGGGTAGATTCCCAACTATGTGGATGAAGTTTATAACATTCGAGATGACTCTGTAGGGTTGAGTTCATTGGCAAAGTATGGCATTCCCATCGGGGTGTCAACTGAAGAGTTGGTCACTACATCCATATTTAGACCCGTTATTTTATTTAAAATAAAAAAGAGTATAGAAAATAAGAAATTAATTAAATTATCATTATTCTCTTGTGGAAAGGAGAAGGATAGTTACCTTTATCTATTTTAGCTCTCAAGTACTATTGTGTAAGAGTCATAGGGATTAAACTCTTGTCTGGATTGTTTCTGAGTTACCAGAAGAAAGTTTTAGTACCCTTCCTATAGAAAAGTACCTGAGCGAGATCAACATCAGTCATGAGAAAACTCAACTGGATAGTTGTCTCCATACAACTATCACCTTACCCTTAGTATTATCATAATATATGAAACTTGTGCAATAAATACTAAAAAAGTATAAAAATAGTGATCACTACAGGATGAATAAGTTTTCAGGCCGAATAGCACTTCACAGTTATCCACAACATGTCTTATAAGAATAAACTTTGGAAGCTATGGACTAAGCTGAGGATAGGAATATGAATACATTGAATTTGCCGCCACAATCTGATTTTCCTGTTTTTTAAGAATGAGTAACAAAATCTGAGGGAGAAATAGAGCAGGTCAAGAAGGTTGTTAACAATCTCTATGGAAAAGTCACATCCTTTAAGATAAAGAAGACTGAAGGAATAAAAGAATTGATGTTCCAGAAATATGCTTGAGAAGCAGACAAAGAATAATTTTATAGATTCAGAATGATGTAATGAAAAATTTAAAGTGGTTATAAAACCTTGGAAATCATAAATTTAACTGTGCTTAAATTAAAGCAGATGTAGCCAACAACGATTTATATGATTATAAGTTCTATTGGGAAAGTAAAGCTCCCAAGAAATATGACTAAGGTTTTTGCTATGCTTTCAGAGATAACATCTTAGAATACTTCAATAGTTGGTATTTTTATTAGTTGAGTACTTTCTGTCACAGAAGTGACTAAAAAATTTAAATCACTCAAAAACTACCAATTTTTCGCCAGGATAATGACCCTGCTTTCTTTTACCTTTTTGATGATGTTTGGATATAACAACCATCAGAAAGTGGTTCTAATAAACTGTTTAGACACTAATTGTCAAAATCTGGTGTTGCCATCCTGAATGAGGATAATTGGACATGCAAAGACACCAAGGAGGTAATCATGAACAGGGTTGGCAGTCTTAAATAAATGGCTAGCCGCAAACAGGAGTCCATGGGTATACAGTTTATGAAAAATAGACCTTGGCTAATTTTGATAACCATTTATCACGAAGTGCAAATCCTGACTGGTAAAATGTTCTGTCAGATTTTGAATTTTGTATTGCCATAAAAATGGCAATTTGGCCTTACAGAGACCTGTATGAGCCATGGTATTGACACTTGCAACCAAAGATCCACTTTGCAAAAGTTGGAGTATCTGAAGATGTTAGATTTGACATTAAACGACCATAGTTGAGCTCCCAATTTTTATTTAAACCAACTAAGTTCATTACTAGGGAAATATGACGACATGAATTTAGTATTTTGAACTGAGTTTTATTAAAGAAACCCCTGAGGTGCCAAAATATTTGGATAAATCACAGAGCCGCTGCTAAAAATATGGTGTGGCTAGACATTTTGCTGCTCAATGTCAGGGAGAAGCCTAAAGAGCATGTGGATCTTGTCTTGCCTCAAGTGAAGGAAACTTGCAAAGGAATTTGGAAAATAATCAACAGTATAAATATGGGAAAATCTAGTATTTCCGAAACAACATTACACCAGATATCTTCCCAGAGGGATATGTGTTGCAGACTTGTTTGTAGAACCTGGAGAGGATCCACTATATCGAATTTTAACAAAAAATATAAATTTTTTGTCTTAAAAGAAAAAGCAAAAACGTAGATAATTGATCCAGAATAAGTTAAAGAGGTCTCTAAGCCATATGCAAAAAATGGTTAAAATGGCACAAAATGATGATTATGTAGACAATTTTCTCAAGTTGAAGCTTTAAAATATTAATTTTTTTCTGTAAAACAGTTAAATATTATTTTCCAAACTTTTTAGCTCAAATCTTAAAATTATAGATATAATAATTAATGATAATACTCAATTAATAAAGAAAACAATCAATCTGCTCATAAAGAACTGACAATTGGCAATAAAATTACTTACTACAATACTGGGGGATTAATTGTCAGTCTCAGAGAGATGAAATAATAATAGGACCTTTTAAAATTTTACCAAGTTGGGGCATTCAAAATTATTGCCATTTCAGTGACAGACACTTCTATTATTAAAAAACATTGCTGATGGTCATATTGTGAATAGGGTCCATAGTAAATACTTAGAATTTTAGATATAAGAAAATATATAATATAAAAAACATAGAAAAAATATAAAATAATAAAAGTATATGAAAAAAATATTTTATGGGGGATAGTCTTAATATATATATAGATAACAGTTTTTATTGCTGCATGAGTTTGTTTACTGGGCTGCGTTCTAATTCTAATCTTGTGAGGAGATGGTGGATGAACTACTATAGCAATGAAGACGATCCAGTGAGTGTTTTTTAAGGACAAGTTCTTGTTGAAACTGAGTCTATTGCTTTTGTTGTAGTTGTAAAAACAAAGAACTTGTAGATCCACCCTTGTTAATTTGTGAGATTCCTAGCCTAGAGGAAAACATGCATTCAGGAGTTTACAATTGTCAATCATGACTGAGTAACCCTGTGCAAAGTATAGCCATAAGGTATATGCTTGTATGAGATGGCAGTGAACATGAGAAGGAGAAGAGGATGATGAACTTCTCATCTGAGAATTGTAATGATAAAAAAATTTTTGAAAAGAGAGAAAAAATCTAGCTCTACTGAAAGTTTATTTAAACATGCTGGCTGACTCATGCCATGGAACAAAGCGGCATCAACTTCCAAAACACTTTCTTCACTAGATAACAGAACAATCAGGGGGATGTGTCAGTACTTTGAAACTTCTTCAAAGCCTGCTGAGACAAAATATAATAGATCTGCTTTCTCCAATTTTGGTTTGCTTAAGTAGTAAGCAACCTTAGAGATGCTGGAGTTATTGATGTTTAATATATAATGGTAAGGTTTTTTACCAAAAAAACAATAGAATAATTTAATTTGGGATTTGACCTTAATATTGTTGACTAATAGTTTTGCCAGGGATAATCCCCCAACAACGTCTAAAAGTAGTCAGATTGTGGGTTTAAATTATCAGCAATTAACTTTCTATGCAAAATAACAGGGGTTTTTACTTATTGATAAGGGTTTTTGGAGTTACTGAAGAGTTGATAGCGCTTTTCATGGAAGTAGCTTTCAGGTTATCATAATTGATGTGATTAACTACTAATGTTAAATGGTCTCATTACCTAAGCAGTTTGATAGCTTGAAAAGGTTAATCTGCTTAGGTGGTAAATATGTTGGGACACTAATTTCAAAGTTAACCCATATAGGATATAATCTAGTTGTGCTAGATGCCATACTAGGTGGATGTTTTTTCATCATTTTAGATGACTCTGATGGTTTGAGTTCATTGGAAAAGTATGCCATTCTTATTGGGGTGCCAACTGAAGAGAGGACACAGAATTCCCTATTTAGACCCTTACTCTTATTTAAAATTAAGACAGAGTTTAGAATAGTAACAATTATATTATATTATTCTTTTTTAGAAGGGTTAGAAGGATAGTTTCCTTTATCTATTTTAGCTCTCAAGTACTATTGTTTAAGAGTTGAAGGGATTGTTTTCCTTGTCCAGATTGTTTCTATGTTGCTAAAAGAAAGGTTTTATTACTCTTTCTTAAGGAGAATACCTGAGCGAGATCAACATTGGTCATTTGAAAACTCAGCTGGATAGTTGTCTTCATACAACTATTACCATACATTTATTATCATCAAACTCAATCAGAAATGAGATATTGCAGCAAACCCTAAAGCTTTACACCATGTAGTTAAAAAGTTCACAAATTTTACTGGTAAAAATTAGAATAAAAGAACTAAGCCAAGCCTGTTTATATAGTATAAAAACAATTTTTGCTATAGGATTTAGACCTGTGATGCGCCTAGGATGTGCTACATCACATCAACACAAAACTTGATTTATTAATTTTCATCTAAACTATTAAGCAAATATGGAAAGCTAACATTGCCATTATTCTAAAGAATTGATCACCTATCAAAAAAAGTATTGGTGCTTTAAAAAACTTCTGGGCGTCCCTTATTTGATTTAACAAAAAATGAGTCCAATTTCATGCTATAAGCTAAAAGATTATTGATGTTACACAGTAAGAATCTTATTCCTTACTACAAATTGATGAGATGGATTTTATTGGGATGAGCAAATGCTTTTTGACTGGTAGCTTACTTTTGGAATACAAGAAAAATGAGTTGTTAAAGAAGGATCAGGAGATATGTGCCATGATAATGGCCCAAGGTCTAAGCCAACACGTTTAAAGGCCACAAGGGCTGTGCAATGACCCTGTCACACTCCAGTAGGGAATGGATATCATATTTAGGAAATCTAAAATTTTATGCGTTTGGTATGCTTGTATAACATTGACATCTTCAAAAATGTTCAATAAGATCTACAACAATTAGAGTAAGTCTTATGCAGATTTTCCACCACAGATCTCAAAATCAAACTGAAAAAGTTAAACCTCTTCTTGGAATAGTAATAATACTTAAGGTTGGTCATTGTCAAGGACAGAACCTGGACCTGGTCAACTAAAGTTGATGGACATCAAAATATCATATAAAAGTTTTTAACTAAAAAGTTTAGGGTTTCCTTGAAGTCCTTTTTTATTATAAACAATTTGTCAAAAAATTTGTAGGATATGGGAACCATTACTTTACCTTTTAAAGAATAGCATTTAATTGTATTGGACAGTAAATTTCTAAAAAGGCCCATCAAAAACTAATGACTTATATTGTTTAGGGTGCCGATACTCATGTACCAAAATTTATAGAAATCTTTTTATACAAGTGGATTCAATAATAACTCCATAGGACATTAATATCTCTAAATGACAATGAGGGTGCCAAGCAACCAGTAGATTAGTGCAGCCAAAGTCTTGTTGCAAAAATTGAAACCACACAGTAAACAAATGGAGTTATTTATGGTTTTGATCTACACCTGAAATCATTTTGATATGCATCCACATAGTGCACCTAAAGGTAGTAAAAAACCACTCTTCTCCCTTATGGCTACAGAAATTTAAGGGGTTATGTGGGCGGCTGGCGAGATAGGCTATGAAATTACAAGCCTGTGATCCTAAAATTTTGCACCAACAAGTCGTGAAACATCAAATTGTTGAGTGTACTATACTTTACATGGTAGCTTTGGTCATAAATATGTTGGTTAGCTTTCATGATGTCTTGAACAAACAATACAAGTATTAACTTGAAGAGGTACAATGCACTAAAAAACTTATGGTCATTATTGTCAAAGGTGAAAAGTTCTTTGCAATAAATAAATGGGTAGAGATAACTAATATTAAAGCTAACAGAATGATGGACTATTTGTTGTGGTCCACAAGGAAAATGAGAAAGGGAGGCTTAGAAAGATATACAAGCAGTAAAGGTAGCATTACTATTGGGAGTTTATGTACTTTGATATCCATAAAACTATTTTTTTCTGTAAGAAATGTGAAGCGAAAGCCACATACCAGAAAGCAAACTTATACTATCTGAAAAACTTAACTTTTCCTGGCCACCATCTCCATCAATGTGGAAGGACCATTATTAAATATTTATGGAAAATTTAAATCTATCAAGGTTGCAATTGACAAAGCTATCAAGTGTGCAAAAACAAAATAACTTAGGCCCTAGGTGCCAAAATGGATTAAGCTATACCTTAGAAAACTATCTACTGGAATAGACACACGCTTTTCATTTTAAAAACAACAGTAACAACTTCACCTTTAGTGTAATAATAGAAATAAAAAGCTTGTGTGGTAGATGGTCCAATTTGCTTTGGTGTGTACTGCACAGTTTCCATTGAACCAAACGAGGCACCAATAGATAAGAAGTATGACAGCCCCAAAACCTATTTTCTGACATTGAGTTAACCATCTTAGAAAGGCCATGTTGGCCTCAATGTGTGCCTTAATGTCCAAAGATGCATTTAAAAAGTTTAAATTTTTGAAATCTAAATGGGAAAGCTAATTGTCCTAAAATGGGAAGTATTATGATTGAAATAGGCAGTACCCTCACAAGTGAGGGCGCCGGCCTTATAAAAGAATATGACTTGTAAGTTTTACCACGCTGTTCTTAGGGTTTCATCCTCTTTTTGGGTTGCAGGTTCTTTGTGGTTTGCACTTGGGAGGAAAGGTAAGAATCATAAATAGTTATGATAATTGGGGTTGGGAGTGGTGATGAGGCACGCCATGATTGGATGCTACCTAATTAAGCCAAAAAACTTTTTAAAAAATTAAGATTGAGGCGCGCTCCACCTATAGTGGCCTAGCGTTCAATAAGTATAAGGAAGATCTCAAAGGAGACACAGGCAAAATACAATAAAAAGGAGATACAGAATTGGCGGGATCAGAAAATTTATCACTCATAGCAAAATCTTAAATGTTACTACAGGACTTTAAGATATAAAGGAAGAAAAAAATTCAGTGAAATAATATTCTGAAAAATTGAGAAAATTCTTGAGATATAAGAAATTTGTATGAAAGAACTTAATTTAGAGTAAAAATTTTATTTTGGCAGTGTAGTTGGGAATTTCTCTACACAAGAGCCTAATCCTCTCAGCATACAACCATCCAGGCAGTGTGGGTTTTGAACATTATTACAACAAAGAGGGTAGTATGAATGGGACCATCTAGTACTAAAAAAAGAGGGTAGTATGAAATGGAAGGCTAAAAGATCTGATGGGGATCTAAGGGCTTTATTGACACCATACCACCCTGAGACTAATGAAATTTAATAGATAAATGGGACCCTCATAGACATGATGACAATTTCCATAAGGAAACCATATAATTGTAACCTTATATTGATCTTCGCCATCTTCACCAATAATATTGAAGCATATTTCTTCAATGTGGTCTCAGTTTCAGCGCTATATAAGAAGGATCTTGAAATTCCTCCAATTCTGTATTACTGTGTCCATGAATCAAATATATTCTATCTAATAATTATTATTGAGTGAAACCTAATTCATCTGCAGAGAAAAGCATACTCTACCATACTAGAAAGAACATAAAGTACATATATATGTACAATATTATTGTCATACATTACCATATATAATGTGGAATTCTTATGAAAGATTTTTTCATACCTATAATATCATTGACTAAAAATAATATCAGAGGGTAAAAAAAAGCTCAAAATACCCCTTTTAAACCTTAAATTTCTTGTACAATTGTGGATAAAAGTATTTACAACATCCCTCAACTCAACTCCTCAGCACTGTTTCCACACTTACAAAGGCTATAAAAATATTAACCAATTCACCAGCTTGCCGTCAAAGCGTCGGCTTCCCCTACCAACACCTTCACCTACCAATACCTACAAGTGGCCATAAATCCACTGTAAAAAGGGATCTCCCTCCTAGTTTTAAGCTGTTTTCCCCAATGATGCCCAAACTGACATCGAAGAACTTGCATTTGTTACCAGTTTTTTGTGTACCAATGCTTAAAATATTCACTATTATTTTCAAAAACCCAAAATTGACAAAATCTTAAAATATTGCGCGCATTCTGTACTTGATTTTATATGCCAGACACCAACTTACTCAATTAATTACGGCCATGCACATGGCGTAAATCCTTGTTAAAGCTATTCTTGCTCTTTTTAGCCTCCTTCCCATACAGATGTGCATCATCCCCATCTTGTATATCATTGCACACTACCTGAAGCAGTGGCCACCTTTAAGAGATCCCTTTTAGGTATCCAGATTTTTATAGAAATACCTGGGTTTTAGACGTGGGTACTCTAAGACCCACAGGGCTAGCCAAGGTCCATAAGGCACCACTGATTCAACGAGCTCTGGGTGAGCGCGTTGTTAGGGGCTTTGGACAAGATTGACCCAGTAAACTGGTTTTCTTAATCCACGTTTTCTTAAAAAATAAATACTATAAATTCTACCAAATAATAATTTTTCTAGTAAACAAATGGGAAAATATAATAAGAAAATAAGCCAACATTATAATATTAGTAGGATGTTGGAATATATGGTGGAAAGGGGGAAGAGCTACTAAGCTGAATTGCAAATGGGGCCTGTTCTGCCTTTGAATTCTTTATCAACAGATTTTATTCTGATTTTACCTTGTAGTAACAACCATGGCTTTCAAGTTAATTTGAGGATGATCCCCAAACTTCCAAAATGTCCAAATTCGTATCTTTGAATTTCAAGATGGGGTGTCAGGTTTGATCCCCATTTTTTAGCCCTTTTTCAACTTTTTGCCTGTACTTGTCCTCTATGTAAGGTTACCCCTTTCAAATTAACTTCTGATTGATCTACCAGTTGGGACAGGGAATGGGGACTGTGGTGTAGGGCTTTTAAATTCTCCTAAAGTCTTCACAAAGATGCTTAATTTTTCTAGATAAAACTTTGCAGCCTATGACTCTAAGCTGGGTTTGGATGGGAGAAGTGTGAGAGCAGCATGTGGCAAACAGGATGAGGAATCAGCCACCCAGCTTTAATCTATGGTATGCCTTAGGTCAGAGATATGGGTGAGAGGGAGGGCCTTGTGATTTGAACGCTATTTATTTCTAAAGGGGTTCACACACCAGTCCAGCTTGATGACTAGCCCCTGAGGCCTTACATCACCCTTTCTTTGACAAGTAGGGCTAACACCCCCTTTAGGTTCTTTGCAAGTGCTTAATTTTTGTGAGGGGTGGGGAGTTTGGTGGCAGCTAGGGTGGCGGACTTTGGTGGTTCAGGTGCAGGAGCATTTGAATTCTTCTTGTAAAATTCTTTAGTAACTCCTGACAGTTGGTACCGTCCTTGTATGTGACCCAGAAGTTCTCATATACTGGATATTTCTTCAATGACACCAGGTAGTGCACTTTCTGTTTAACGCTTGTAATCCAAGATGTTTTCTACCTCAAATTAGGAGCTTTCTCCACCATAATGAGCTTGACCTCCGCTGGTATCTTATTTCTAAAAGAAGAGAGTGAGGAAGCATGAAATGAGGTACATTCTAATGAGTGGGCTATTCTAAGTAAAAAGCGCCATTGTTTGGGCCTTAAAATAAGAAATAGTCTAGTTCTTTTGCAAGCTAATTTCTGACATAGAAACTTGGGGTGTAGATTCTTAGCGTACACCATCAATACACCCCTTTAAATAATTGGGTGCCTCACATCTCTTCTTATCTGAAAATTGCTTGGTGTCATTAGTTGATTTATTCATTTGGTTATGGATAGCTGGTGGACCTTCTTTTTGTGTGTGATGAAGGTATCTACTGCCAGTATATTACTACGCAAATGAGGTCCAATGGTGGAAGCATGGTTGTATCCCAGCTTAACAGACATAGGGGACACTCCTGTTGACGTATGAAGGAAGTTATTGTATGAAATTTGGGCCATATGAAGGTCTGCCGCCTATGTTTCTTGTGGAAAGTTGCGTAGCATTGGATATACTTCTCCAAGGAAAGATTAGTACTCTCAGTTTGGCCATCAGATTGAGGGTGATGGGTTGAGGATTTTCTCAGCTTATTTTTTAGCATGTCTCACAAGGCCTCCTAAAACCGCAATATAAAGTGAGGTCCCCTATCACTGATTATTTCTTGTGTAACCTCAAACAAGGAAATTATGAGCAAAAGCAATTGTTCCATGCCATAGCTGTAGTGGTTGTCAAAAAAGGGATAATTATAGCATAATTTTATAAAGCTTCTACAACTACCATGATTGCTTCATACCAACGATATATGGGTAAACTTACTTTGAATATCACTGACAACGATGTCCATGGCTCTACCATCTTCTGGAGAGGGTGAAGAAGGCCGTTCCGTCCTTTCCTATATTGCTTAGACCTGGCACAGACTAAGTATTGCTCAATCCAAGTGGGGACCTCCTTTGTCAATCCATTCCAATCATACCTTCACTTGATTAAAACTGGTACATTTTTCGCGCCAATATGTCCCATGGTTGAGGAATCATGATGCTCTCTTATGACACGGTAACGTATCTCAGAAAGAACCCATACTTTGTCACGAAAATATGCTAGCCTATCCTTTTGGGAATACCATCCAGAAGGTGCTGTGCGTGCTTCAATATTCCCCAGGAGTCCCTGCCCTTCAGGATCTGTGGCTGGGATGCCAAAACAGCATCCAGGAGAGAACCCCACGTTGGTAGGGACACCAAGGTGGATCAGGTGGGGTATCTCCAGTCACTGGCTGGGCTGGCTCTGATGAGGTAAGTTCATCCACCAGCTCAACGGGAGTATTAGTAATACTGGGGGATGTGGAACTGCAGGATTGGGATTAGCTTTGATTTAGATTTGCATTTGGGCTGTATTTGATTTTTTGGCTTAGATTAGGTTCAGTATTGGGGGAGTGAAACCACGGCATGTCAAGGGGGTGGGGGAGCTATGTTATACGCAAAGGGAATTACTGTTACTAGCTCAGGATTTGTCGCCATAGTGGGATCCATTAGGGGATTTCAGTTCAAGAGCTCAGGTAAACTATGGTTGGCCCCCTTGATAAACCCCATACTTGAAGTTGACACCAAGAAGGTCACGGTTGGTCCTAGTATGTATGTGAGCCAAGTTCTGGGGTTTGCAATAATAAGTAGGTGACTGGTGGTTTGTGCGCACAACCACTGTATGCTTTGCACCCTAAACTGGTACCGCCAATGCATTAAAGACCATTAAACCGCCACTAACTCATTATTATAAATGGCCCAGCGCTCCATGACACTAATTTTTTGAGAAGTACGCTACAGGGTTCTCAGCCCTCATGCTCTTGCGGGAGGCAGCCCCAACTGCAGTACTAGAGGCGTCTCATGCCACAATAAAAGGCTTGTACTCATCAACATGACGTAAAGCAGGAACAGAAGTGAAGTCATATTCTTTGCCTCAAAAACCTGCACTCTGGTTTCCAAACAAATGGGGCATTCTTTCCAGTGGGGGGTGAAGGGGTGAGGCCAGCTCAGAAATAGCTGTTGAGAATTTTTTTAGGAAAATAAAAGAACCTAAGAAGCTTAGAAGTTGCTTCTGTATTATATAATGGGCCATGAGTATATAGCTTCCAATTTGGAAGGCGCGATGGCATACACATCTTTTAAGATCAAAAACTTAAGAACTTAACTATCATATATAATTCACATTTGGTATGTTTGGCAACCAGTCAAAATTTATGAGTGCAGCTGCTACAGCCACCAATTCCTTGCGTGCTGCTCTTCATTAGGTATAGTGGATTAAAATGTCGTCCACATAGGCAATTGCACATGAGAATCTAAGATCCTGAAGGGCGTCATTAATTTGGTTCTTGACACAGCTGGTGCGTTTTTCAATTCATAGTGCATAACTCTAAACTGGTAAATGCCAAACCAGGTATTAATTGCAGTTAGCCACTCCTGGCCAGCCTTGACCCGCTCCTGATGGAAAGCGCTCACCAGATCAAGTTTAGAAAACAGCTTTGATTTAGAGATAGCTTAGAAATCGCTGCTCAAGACAAAGGGGTAGGGATCAGGAACTGTCATATTATTCAAGTGTCCTTAATCATTGCATGGTCTTAAAATACCATCTGGCTCCTGGACGAAGACCACAGGAGAGGACACAGGAGTAGATTTTCTTGACCATCAATCCCTTCATCAACATGTCATCAATCCACGTCTTTAAATTCTGGTCTTCTGCAGCCGTGTAAAGATATATGGCGCGGTTGATTTTGATCAAATCCACTGTTGCTGGAAATTCAGATCAAATTCTGATTAATTGGGCAGCATGTTGTCCCCTTCCACATCTAAAACTGACATGAATGGAGCGAGGATAAGCGGCAAAGTATGAAGCTCAAGTACATTATCAATGAAAGATTATTTAATGGTAGCCGCTAGTGCACTGCATGCTGACTGGTTGGGAATTAGGGGGATTATACCAAAATGAGCATTGGAGGAGTATGCTAGCACATTCCGCTATAAATCAACACTCACTGACTTGCGGCGCCACTATCCTATCCCCAAAATCACTGGGTAAAACAATTACTGGATTGCTGCGAAGTGTGCCATATATTCATATTTATGGGCCATAAAGCGCAAAGGGTTACATAGAGATAGTGTAACCATAGAGGCCTGTGACGTCCCCAAGGCAGGAGAAACTGAAGTGACTGCAAGATTTAAAGCCAGCACTACTTAAGGTCAATGTAACTCCCTTGAGGCACCAGTATCCACTAAGGCAGTTACAGTTACCATCTGGTGACATATATGAATTTTTTAATATGGAACAAGAAGTAAGCATGATCCACATTATTCAACTCATCAATGGAGCAAAGGGTTATTCCAGACAGGGTAACCCTAACAAGGTTGCGCACTCTGCCACTACCCATAAGTGCTTTGAGTGGGCACACCAGCAGCCTGAGCACAAAACAACGGTACAGACATAAGATCTGCAGGGTCAGAAAAGGGGCGCAATTTTGAAAGATTGTAACAAACCAAATTATTGTGATTCTTCTACTCTACCTGCTTGGCAGATGCGATGTGAATGGTAGTGAGAGTTGGGGCTTCTGGGTCTATGCTGATTGCAATATTCACCAACCAGGTATTTGATATATCCTGGAGTGAGGAAGATACTGCATTGTGGGACTGGAATGAATGAACCATCATAGCCCCTCCAGAACCTGTGGATGGCTAGCGCCAGCCTCAGTGTGATGATCTAGGCCATTTTTTGAGGGGGTAACTGCATACTATTGTACACTATCACACCTTGTTTATTTACAGAGGTAATGGGTTCAGTGGTTAAGAGCGTGGTGTTCACTCTCCAGAAGCATTCACTATACTATAGCTTGTTTGTTCCCTGTTTTCAAGGTCCAACATCTGTCTGTGGACTAATGTGAGAAAACAAGGGGGCCGCATACTCTGGCTTTTTACAGCGAGTTGAGAGCTTTGAAGAGATTGTGGGTTGTTCCACCCCAGCTAACAGGACCTGCTGCATGCTTGTAACCTGAGTATACTTTGGGCAACCTCTAAGGATCTCTTGTAAGAGGGTAAATAAACTGTGGGTGGTTGCAGATTATTCAACGCAAAACGGTTTTGAACCAACAACTGAAACTTTATTTTATTGAGTTGAGTTAAAATGTAAGGAACCCAGCGTGCTAAGAAAATACCTGGCTTTTGACATAAATATGCCAAGACCTACAGGGTTAGACAAGTTCCAGAAGGCACCTCTAGTTTCAAAGAGCCCTGGGTGGGTGCATTGGTGGGGATTTGGACAAGTTTCACCCAGTAAACTAATGCCCATGTTCCGCGTTTGCTTATTTTAATGAATACCTAAAATGATTTCTAAATATTAACTTTAATAAAACTAAATGGTCAATAATAATAAAGGGTGGTTAGCCTGGCAGGGTAATTTCTGCTTTCATCCTAGTGTAGGTTTTGTTCAATACAAGTTCAAAACCTATACTGGATAAAAAATAATTGGTGTGGTATATTTTTTCCATGACTGACTTACCTCAAATACTTTTTAAATGGGCAATAATAATAAATTATCCTAACATTCTACTGTTTAACAGGGTGTTGGGTGATGTGGTGGAAAGAGGTAAAACAGCTACAAAACTGAATCTCAATAGGGGACCAGTTCCATTTTTGAACTTTCAAATCAACAAATTTAATTCTTAAATTTTGCCTTGATAGTAACAACCAAAGCTTTCAAGCTATTCTTAGGATGATTCCCAACTTCCAAAAATGTCCAAATTCGCATCTTATAATTCTAAAATGGGGTTTTGGGTTTGATCCCCATTTTTAGCCCTTTTTCGACTTTTTGCTTGAATTTTGTCCTCTAGGTAAAATTTTCCCTTTCAAATTGACTTTTTATTGATCTGCCAGTTGAGGACAATGTATTGGGACTGTGGTGTGGGGCTTCTGAATTCTCCTAAAGTCTTCACAAAGATGCTTCTTTTTTTAAATAAAACTTTGCAGATTTTGACACTAGGATGGGTTTGGGTTGGGGGAAATTTAGGAGCGGCATGTGGCAAACAGGGCGAGCCAGCAGCAACCCATCTCTCATCTAGGGTATGTCCTAGGTCAGAGATCTTGGTGAGAGATTGGGCGTTGGGATTTGAACCCTTTTGGTTCTAAAGGGGTGCACATCACTGTCCAGCATGATGGTTGACCCCTGATGCCTTACAATACCCAAACCCCTCCCCATCCAACATAGCCTCTTAGGATTAATGCTGTTGTGCCATGATGGGAGTTATCCTGAGATCAGTTTGGCACCTGTAAATAATTTCATGGACGCTCTCCCTTCTTGTTTAGACGCCACTAGTATTGAAAATAATGGATAATCTAGGTTGTGTAATGCAATTGTCTGGGAGCTAATTTTCAAATGTTTTAGGAAAATGGGAGAGAAGAGGCCTGGTAATACAAAACTACTAAGTTTTGCTTAGATTTAGAATATCTAAATTTTGAAAAAAAAACTTCCGTAGTAGTTGTATAGCTTGAAATTTAATCTTAGTGATTTTGTAGATCTTATCAATAGATTGTAGCAAAGATATAAGCACTGTAGGTACTTAAGAATTACTCAAATTTTAGTTCTACTTCAACTTACCACAATATGTGTTTTAATTATATTGCCTTTCCTATTTTTGGTGGTGTAATGAAATACATCTTCCTCAAAGAACTAGTTTTATCTTTAATTTGCTTACCAGATGTTTCCATAGACTTCATGTTGAGTAATTTATTAACTTTTGTTGTTTTCTCATTCCTATTACTTTTTTAGTTGGTTTACCAGGAATCTTTGGTTTTCTGAAGTTTTTTTATAACAATCTCTAGGTTATTTTTGTGATAATCTATTATAATCATCAAAGTAACTTAACTTATACCTATAGAATTATTAAAAAACACACCATCATCTCTACTCTCACTTCTTTCGTTTTTGTGCCTCTTACACTTTTAGGTTTTGGTGCAAAGTCATATTAGGGTCGTTTGTTTTACAGTATTACTGAAAAAGATCTTATAACTTTTTTGCTCTCTTCCCCTGTTGGTTTGTTAGTAATAATTTTGTACTATAATAATTTTTCTGTAATAGAAAATTTCCTTTTCAAGCCTCACTGCGATTATTAATAGTGTGGTTATTATTAGTATACTAAGACAAGCAGATTGTGCAAAATTGCTCCTACCACTGAAGAGAGTAAATTTGTCATAAAGTTTTGTCCGTCACTTTGTCATAAACTACCTTAATACTTTCATTATTAATGGTTTAATAAACCTTCTAGCCTTATATTTTAAAAACTTTTTTGGAAGATGAAATTGGTGGTGCAAGCAAACATCTAAATATCCCTCTTATTTGCTAATAAACCTTTCAAAAATTCAACCTTATCTGTGATAGCCCCCAACCTGAGTGATTTTTCTGCATTCTTTTAGTTGATTCATTTTCTTCTTGGCCCCTAAAATTGCAGATCAAATTATTAGAAGTGCTATGGGACCTGGCTTTGTCCTTGTTAAGTATTACCATAAGTTTGATAGTTCACTTTAGAGATTTAGTTGACATTGTTTCTCTTGCTTTCCCTTCAGTTAGAGCTGCAGAGTGTCCCTAGACCTTTGCTTCCTTTGACCAAGTAAATGTCCATGTGGTAAATGTTCCCTTCTGCCTTGGCTAGTGTTCTTGCTGATAATTCAAAGTCTGTGAAACAAACTACAAAATGTTAAAGCTGATTTCTGACAGCAAACAAAGCTTCTTCCGTTTTTGACTTCATTTCTTTACATCACAAATGAGATTAGGAAGAAGTAATATAATCTGATTCTGGTGCTTCCTAATAAGTTCATCAATCCAGAGTCAGTTGAAGCCTTGAACTTTATATTAAAATAGTTAGACAGGTGAGATTTAGGACATCTCATACCTCTGTCATATGAGTTTAAGCTCTAGTATCCTTCATATAGGGAAATGGTCTTTATAGGAAAATCTCAGCTATGTACCCTTTTTTGCATCCCATGATTCCTGTAGTAGATTGGTGGTGATAATTTTCATTGAAGACGCTGTTAAAAAAACAAGCGACCTTTGATTAGGATGTATATATTGTGAATGTTGTGGATGTATTTATCCTTTAGTTCTTATTTTCTCAGGTCCATCTGCAAGATGATGACCATCCTATTCCTCAGAATGTGCAATTATGGATAACACTCCCAATATGTCTTATTTTGTTAGCTCTCTAAGTGAATTATAGGGTTTTAAATTTTTTGATGGTACAAAGGCTTCCAATCTTCCTGCTCATACCATATTTATCTTTAGGTTTTAGCTTAATGTGGATTTAGTCATAATTTTGTCTCTCATTCACCTAATGTCCAGGAAAGAAAGGAGAGCTCTAGACATCTGATTCAATGACATCCTTGCAAGGGTAGGAACTTCAAGGAATACTCCTAAGTGTTTATATATCTCTTCATAAAAAGTTTTTTCAGTCATTGAATCCATATGTAGACAATGAGATCTTTGATAGTATTACAGAGCCTGAACCCAGTCCTCTACCTCTGGAGCAGCAAATCACGCGCTAAATGGAAAGGGCAAAGATTTATAGTAATTTTGTATTCTTAATTTCCTGTAATAAAGTGTGTTATAGATGGCTAGTAGTTTCTAACAGCATTCTACACCTGGAAAGGGGTTTTCTTATTCTGTGTGATGCCACTTGCCTCAAAATAGTCCTACGCTTACTTTGAAAAGTTGGTATCATGTTCTAGGCGATCTCATTGAGGTATGGACAATTGTGTATATGGATGATATTGTGGCGTTTTCTCCTGAAAAACTTCTCGTGCTGTCCGTGTGGCCGCAGACCCTAACTATCTTTATCAATCTAACCTCACCCTAATTTTAGAAAATGTGAATTTCCGCCTACAAGTCTCTTTATTCTGGAGGGTCATCTTTACCAAAGGGCATAGTGTATTTTGGAAAAAGAGGCTATGATTAAGGATTTGGCTATTCTCACTTAAGAAATGGTTAAAAAGTTTCCAAATACCTAATTCTTTTCAAAAATTTACACCTAACTTGAAGGTATGGCCTATCCATTGTATGTGGCCTTTAGCAAGAAGACTCTAACGTGTTGTGGATTGTTATGCAATATTTATCGCTGTAAGGAAATTTTACTTTCTAGCCTTATTTTATTAAGCTACCCTGAAAAGTCTTTTTACTGTGGTAACTGATTCTCAGATTTTATTATTTGCGCAGATCTGCTGCATGCTAGGAAAGATGATGTTGTTTCTTCAAGTTATATATCTTCAAGAAATTAACATTAGCATAATTAAATTATGTAATCTATGATAAAGAGTTACTTTCAATTTTTGATCCATTAAGCACTTTTATTTCTTTTTCATGGCTCTGAGGGTCCTTTTGTGGTTTGGTAAGAACACCATGCATTGCTGTATTCGATCTCACCAAATGTTGAATCCTCACAATCTTAGTGGCTGAAAACTCTTTTCAATTTTTATATAAGTATAGTTTTGTAAAGTGTGATAATATTTTGTTATCAGATGCGCTCTCTTTCAACATTGCATATGTCACTCATACCACATCGTTGATTGAACACAATGCTAAAATGTTTACTCTTCTGATCAAAAAATAGGCTCTCAAGGCCAAATTTGCTATAAATTTCCTCTTCCACTTTGCCTAAAAAATATGTCTAATCAAGCCATGTACGTCTGAGTAAGCCTTTTTTGGGAATACCTGAGAATTAGGGTCATCTTAGATTTAAAGATACCATAGGCCAAGTATATAAAAAGTTGGATGGAGCCACTCTTTAATAAGGTCACTGGTGGGTACCTCCTAATTTTTGAATGAAGAATCCATTAAGGGCATCATAATACACCAAAAGTGGACCATTTTGGAAAGAATAATATGGTGGATTTGATCATTATTCTTATAGCTAGAGAAGCTTATCATTGGATGTGGCGCGCTACAAAAAGTCTTGCTCACATGTAATTGGGCAAAGGAAAAGTGTCAAATTTTCCCTGGCCAACTTGTCCCCCTACAAGCTGCGGTAGGCCTCTGGGCTTCAGATTTAATGGAATTATATTTGAGTTTCCCGTCTCACAGGGCTATGATGCTTTTATGGTAGCGGTGTATTATACACCAAGATAATTCACTTTATTCCTTAACATACCATCATTGCGTCTGTGCAAATAGCTCAGCTGTTTATGGACATAATTATATGTTTACATATACGCAAATAATTAATAAGCAACTAGAGTCCCATTTAAAGCTTATTTTGTAAAGCATTTCTCTCAATATGAAACATTCGCCCTTGTTGCACCACTGCCTTCCAGCCCCACATAAATGGCCATATGGAGAGTGTAAACTTAAGAACTTAGGCAGTTCCTTTGGAGCTAAACTAACCCTGAGAAGAGTATCTAGGCATTGCACCTTTCTCTAGAACAATTTATTTTAACAACTTGGTCCACACTTCCACTGGAGTGTCCTTATTTGCCAACTATGGGTATAATACAAGCTTCAACTTAGGGCCTGCTCAGCTAACAAGGTGGTGGCAGAAAATAAGCGAGTCAAGGATATCTGGACTATGCATAATAAAGTGAAGGAGCATCTGGTGAACGTTGTGAGAATCTACAAAGAGTACGCTTATTAAAAGTTTTGCCATGGACTTGAGTACTATCTAGAAGATTTGGTGATGGTGAACGCCAGGTACCTCTGCTTTAAGAAACTATGCAATAAGGTGAGTCCATAAAGATTAAGTCCCTTCATGATTTTGTAAAGAGCGGAACCAGGAGCTTATGAAATTGACTCCCTAATTCATTAAGGTGTTCTGTGTAAAACTTGGATGCCTTTTAAAACCTTAATCTAGTTCCTTTCTAATGCACCTGGCCCTATTGTTTTTGATGGCAATCCAGAATATGATATTGCGGCTATCCTGGATTCCCAGATGTCTCGTCATTTCATGTAGTATCTTATGTTTTGTAAAGGGTTTGAGGGCATGAATAATAGATAAGTGATGTCCCAGGACTGCAATGCACCTAATCACAAAGCGTTCACCAATGTTAATCAGACAAAGTTGATCTTCTCTCAAAGTTTTCTATACTTGTGTCTATGAAGCTTCTAGTCTCAAATAAGAACCTTTTCTAGCAGTTGTTCTTAAGGAAAACGGAGCGCAGGATGTTGATTATGGTAAGATAATAGGCAAAAGCTTCAAAAAGAGTAAAAAGGGGTCTAGCAGAAGGAAAGTAACGCCCCAGGTTATTTCCAGTATGTTTTGCACAAGTTTTCAAATTAAACGCACAACAAAATAACCCAGATCACCAAGAGGGAGGAGTCCTTAAGAGCTGATTAAGTTTATGTAGGACTCCAGAGGATATTGGCAAAATAAGAAGTGGAGGACTTGGGGGATAAGTCACAGCATAGGCACCGCTTTTGCGCCCAACTGAGGGGTCATATTAGAACATAAAACTAAAGCCTTCATTGCAATAAGGTTTAACCACAGTTTTATTACTAAAAAGCCCTTTAGATCAGAGGAATGTTTAGAAAAAAATATATTTAAAATTTTATTTGAAGTAATTGAATATTTGAGAATAGAAAAACCATTTCTCAGCTTTGGTACCAATATAGAAAGGGTAGTTTTGCGATAGATCAAACCCAATTAGGAAACCGATCTAGGCTGAAAGTTTTCGCTTATAGACGAGATCTTAATTATCCATAATTTGCCAAATTCAGTTGCCTTGTATCTGGTTATTTTTCAAAAAATTTACCCAATTTCCGCTGGATTTTAAGCCTTTTTTTCCCTTAAATTCGCATGGCTGGAAAAGTAGGAACATATAAGTGGTAAATGACCTAAGAGATCAATAGTGTCTCTCAAGGGTTCCAACTTTGATTCCAGTGGCATAAGCTACTTGGCCTCGGATGGTTGGTCTACCCCAGGTAAAATGTCACTAATTGTGACAGTTTTTACATATGGTGGCGTAATGTCTGTTAAAAATTAGGGTGATTGTTAGAACTTCTGTCCACCTTTCTAGCTGCCTAGGTTATCTGCTGGTTTGCTAGAGGATACTTCCAGAAAGCAAATGAACTAAATATCAGTTGATTTTAATTTTGGCTTAATAATGTCCATTGGTTTTTAGATAATTTTCCAGGTTCAGATCCATTAGGATCGATCCATGTGGATGCTTAAGATCTTATGGGGCAGAGTTGCCTAAAGAATCAAGTCATCTGATAATTGATCGTTAATTAACTGTTAGGTGCACCAATTGGGATTGGTCAGGTTTTATAACCAACTTATTTGGAATTTAATCAGCAGTTGCGAGGCGAGTGATGTTACCTGGAACTAGCAAATCAATTAGTTGGTTAAAATCTGCTATAATGAGTAAAGAGTCCCATTACCTAAGGTTTGCTAACCAGATGTAATTAGTTTGCTGTGATTGAGTGAAAAATGTTAGGGACA
The DNA here is from genome assembly GCA_022478985.1 of Massospora cicadina. NCBI lineage: Eukaryota > Fungi > Entomophthoromycota > Entomophthoromycetes > Entomophthorales > Entomophthoraceae > Massospora > Massospora cicadina. Next base: position 36,605 of record JAKSZP010014509.1, read on the forward strand.
CATTTTCTGACTCTTTCCGTTTTTCTGGTCTCTGGGATGTCCATTGGAGGAATCCTTAACCTTTTGGAAAAGACCATCGCCAAAAGAGACTTTGCAGTGAAATAATGGCAATGGCTGCCATTTCATGGCTAAGGCGCCAACCTAGGAGTTGGGAGCAAAATTCCTTATAAATTCCCTAGTTTGTCATTATAATAAAGTATATTAAAAATCAGATCAGACTGTATTTTTATAAGAATTTCTCAAGGTCAGTAAAATCTTATTCAGGTCTTACCAGTTTGGGTTTGATACAAGTGTTAAGGGATTAATTGCAAGGTTGACCAAGATCCTTGTATGGCAGGTAGCCATGACAGACATAGGCTTATGTCTCTAGTACCTTGAAGTAAAGAAGAAATCACTAAGATGTAAGAATTTATCTGATTGAGGTGGAAACCAATAAATAAGAAGATTGGCGGCTAATATTTTGTCTAAATTTAGCACTTATTTATCTTTTGCATCAGACCATTCCGTTAGTGTAGTAATATACCTGAACAAATGGGAATTAATTATAGAGAAGATGACTGGCTAACTATTGTCACACAATAGCACTTCCATATTCTCTACAAAGAGTCAATTTAATTCTTATATAAAAATATTTATATTTAAATTTTATAATAAGAAATCATACTCAAAATCAGATCCAAATAGCATTAATGTTCTATTCCACTTTGGTTTATTATTGCTGTGGTAAAAAAGTTGTTGACTCTTTTGTGTGATAAAAAATAAGGATTGGATATCCTTAGAATTTAAACAGACCTTTACAGCAGATCACCGCTGACTCAGTGTGAGTGGAACTAAGGCTGGGAACCTCTTTATCTGAGATCAGATTAAGTTCATCTGAGATGGGAAGAAGTCCTTAATTGTCAACGTAATCAGTATTTTGTGGATCATTCCAAGTTTAGCGTTAGACCACTAATCAACTGGGTGTATTTATTCAACTGCAGATAATAGTCTTCATACTATTATCACCAATTTATCTAATACTATCAAGAAATTCAAATTGTGCACGTAACTGAAACTGTTCTGTTTGATTCTGTAAATGTAAATCAAAGAATCCAGATTTTAAAAGTGATGTTTCAAATTGTCTCAAAATACCTAGGGTAACAGTTATGAATTAGAAAATAGAGATAAAAAAGGCTTATAATGCCTCCCTAAAATTCATTATGGATCTGTTAAAAGTTTTGAATAAATTGGTTAGTAAACTCACCTGTGTCTGGGAGTTTAACTACTAATATATTATAAAAAAGGGAGAGAAGAAAAGCCTTGGTAATAACAAAATTTTAAAGTAAAAATTGACCAAAAATGCTATCTTTTATTTAGTGTAATATTTAGGAAAATTAAGAAAATGAGCCTATATGCCTTTGTGTAGCCCAATAAAACGATTGTAGTAAGTTTATAAGCACTGAAGACCCCTTGGTGTTTTTTATGATACTTTAAATTACCACAATAACCTGTACTGGCTATAAAAAATCTTCATGTGGTATATCTGTCACAAGGTTGACCCACCTCAAATAATTTTTTTATTACCACAAAAAATTACTATTTGCTTTCCTATTTTTTCAAGTTACTATATTGAAAATAATCATTTCTAATTTTTTTGCCGCTTTTTGCTTGCCAATTGTTATTGCAGACAAAAGTTGGTTAACTTTACTGACTTTGTTGTTTATCTATCTCCATTACCTTAATTGTTGATTCCCTCAGGAGCCTTCATCACCATTTGTTTCTTTTCTTAATCTGAAAAAAGATTTGGGCGGAAATATTTTATGATTTTTATGGTCTGACTTTTATCCATGGGTAAATCTACTATAGAAGCGCCTTTCATTATGACCCTTGCTGATTTAGGTTTTGTGTACTTGCTCTTAAAAGCTTTGTAAAAAGTCATCTTTATGGCGTTTTCCCTTACAGAGCTGGTGCTATACTATGACAGCCCTGGATTTTGGAGGACTGACAAATTGGAGAATATTTGGAAGAGAACTTTCAAGATCTTAGAGAAAATGTCACCAAATGCTTATACCCTGAAGGACCGCATGATTGGAAATCTATGAATTGGTTGCATGCTAAGTCTTTAAGACATCCCAGTAAAGCACCATCTGGTGGCCATTAGCACCCAATAACCCCTATTCCATCCTTGGTGCCATTTATATTTATTTTTATACTTATTCAAGATGGGCCGACCTGGGAACAATACTGAACCAATGAAGGGGATTCAAAGTAATGGGAAAGGAGAATAAACCTGGAAAACCTCCATGCATGGTGTCATGTTTACATGACCTTATAGAGGGGACCAACAGAAGTGACAAGGCTGGGTGTCAGGAGGTCCAGAAGGTGAAACTTCAGGCCCTTCCTGATCTCAAGCACACCTTGGATCAACTCTGGGTACAGGCGAGGTACTCCCAGGTTGGTAAAAGTGATGCGCATAAAGCCCAGCCCCCTGTTTCATCTCTAGGATTAAAATGAACGAGTTTTAAAATAAATGATAATGTTAAAATTCAGTTAATTGTAAAGGGGGTTCAAACCCATTCCATTTATAAAATTGCAAGCTTGGGTTAGATTCAACTTCAGTCAGTTACTCAAGTAAGATTGATTTCTAGGTATGTGACCCTTTCTGATGGAAGTGTGCGCCTATTGGTGCACTAAGTCTTATTATCACTTCCAGCAAAAAAACTTCTTCAATCTGGCTTAAGTATATTTGCTTGAGACCAACATTTCTCTTTGGTCATCTTACCAAATAAACCCCATTGTCATTTTACATTTTTCATATGCAGACTTGGGTGCACCTATGTGCAGACCTCTTTGAGGAGGTCTTGTGACGTGTTAGCCGTTTTATTTTATTTAATATCATCACAGCCTCAGGTACACCTCTGGTCCTACCAGGTTCCCTCCAAACCCAGTCACCAGTGCACCATACCCCCGTACTAGACTTGGTTATGATCTGCCTCCTGGGCATGGCCAAGTTTTGAAAATTTCTCATATTATTATTACTTTTGCTATGCTCAACACCCTCACCATAAAACTCTTTAGCTCAAGCACCCTTTGCTGGGATATTTTGTTATTTATAACGATGAGTACTAGTTCCATTGCGTTGGTCCTGTGCACCAAGCATCACCACGCTGGTTTTTGGAGAGTTATAAATACTCTCTTGACATTAGATGGCCAACCTTTTATCTTTACATGCATGAACTTTTTCTGTGTGGGACTTTCACAAAGTGCATATGGTGTGTGCCAGCTGGTGCCCATGTCCACAATGGGGCTCACCACTGTTTTTCATTTTGCTGAGGGTTGGAACAGTCCGGCATTAAACTTGCTACATCCAACCTGAAGGTACTCACCCTTCTTGCCCAACCTGGTAGATACGGTCACTTCACAATCCAAGAGTTGTGATTTCTCAACATTCTGCCAAATTTAAAAAAAGAACAAAAAAATCTTTTTTCCTTCAGAACCACATTTGGACAATGCAGGCAGGATCATAGACAAAGGGCATGATAGTGTTGGCCTTGGATAAAGTTGTACAACACCTCGTCAAAATGGGGATAGGGTCATTTGCAACCCAAAAAGCGTTTTTAAATGACGGTTCCATATATACTATCAAGCCGTGTCTCTTCCCATGTGGCTCAGATATGGACTCCATTTCAGTGTATTAAATCACTCCCAGAAAGCCCATGCTTGACCACAACAATGATCTGGTGAACCCAGGAGGAGTAGAAGGTGTTACAGTTACAATACAAAAACATTTATGCGGTTGCTGAAGATATGGTGGGATATGTGGCCTCAGTAGTAAGAGTGGCCATATATCCCTTACCATTCTTTGATGAAAATATCTATACTGGGGGAATGTTGGACCCTGAGGAAGCGTTTGGCGGTGAAGTGTTGGCGTTTTCTGCTATAAATAAAGATCATTCAGGTCATTTCCTACTGACTGCTACCATTTCATCCCTTTAGGGAAAATCAGCACTACTATTTTGGTGGATACTGGAGATTCTGAGAATTTTATATACCAAGACCTGGCTAAATACCTTGAGTTGAATTACTTGCCAGGTGGTATGGTTAGGGGAGGGGCTTCCCTAGGTATTCCCACACTGAATATCCTAGGTTTAGCGGACTATCAAGTTGGCTCATATCATTTGTCAGACCACTTCCAAGCTATCAAAAACCTCTTGTACCCCATCATTTTGGGTGTAGAGTGGTGGCGAAAGTTTGACGTCAGAACTAACTTGAAAGAAAATACCCTATCCAAAACTTTGAAGAATGGTCACAATTTGGTTGTTCCTTTAGCTGAAGCCAACTTTCAGGGCGATTTGCCCCACTGGCCCATTATTCACACTCTCAGCCTTGCCCCATTTCTGAGGCCCTCTTTGGGGGTTCCCTTACCTTCCTGTTTGGAGGGGTTGGAATATTCGTTTGATGCAGCTTCTGAAAATGCACTACTTGATCATTCAGAGCTTGATTGTGAGTAGAAGCTCACTGTAGATCTGTTGCATATATCATCCCCGATTTAGCTATTGGCTGTACGGGAGGAAGCGGCTTTAGTTGTGGGGTTAAGGAGCAGTTAGCCAAAGGTGCTATTTTTCAGCAAACCTCCTCTGTGTATTCCCCACTTCTCTTTGTTGAGAAGGCTAATGGTACCTTATGACCATTAGTAGACTATGGGAATCTTAACATTATCACCATACCAGACTTACATCCCATACCCCTGTACTCACAGATTTCACGCTATGTGGAGAAGAAGTCTTCTCCAAGATGTATTGCTTAGCCGCGTTAACTCAAATCCGTATCAAGAAGGGCCAGGATTGGTTAACAGCATTCTATACCATAAAAGGAATCATTTCTGGGCTATGCCCTCTAGGCTTAAAAATGCGCCTGCTGTCTTTCACGCCATATTGATGCAGACTTGGGGACCTGATGGGGTATGCGCAGCTCTTACATGGATGATATTCCGGTATTTCCCCTGACGTTGAGTCCCATGCAATACACCTTTGAGCAGGTGGTAGAGCATTTGAGTGCAGCCAACCTTACGCTGAAAATTAGTAAGTGTAAGTTCTTTAATTCCCAGGTCATCTTTCTGGACAACATAATGTTTTCCCAAGAGCACATGATAACTCCAGACAAGGAGAAGGCGATTTATGAGTGGCCCACTCCAACTTCAGTTAAGGAATTGAGAAGTTTTTGGGGATGTGTACTGTCATGGAAACAGCAGAATAAATTTATACCATCCTGCCAGTTGGGATGTGTAAGCACCCAAAAAGCAAGCCAGAATGCCAGAGGCATTGCTGACCGAATGACTTGATATAGAGCCAGGCATTGGAAAATGATGAAACGTTGATGCAACAACATGGTGAGAATGATCCTGATGATGAACCACACTGAACCCACTCCCCTCCCAGGGGGTCTTGCTGCAGGGGGTGGAATCACTGAGATAGTCTCAATAAGATCCTCAGCATATGGTGCCATTTCAACCGGGGTGGCAAGGAGATTGATTCTCTCTTGCAATTGGTGGACATACGGCCATAATATCCCCATTTATTGCTGCCAGAAGTTAATGATCATGGGATTGTAGAGCCGAAAATATTGGACTCGCTGAACCCAATTGACAACGGAAGGGGACATAGTGACCAAGAGTACTGGTAGAGCCCATCCGGTATATGGACTGACAGGCCACCAGGGAAATGCCATCAGGGATGCAGTTGGAAGAAATAAAATTTGCTTAGTTTTTTAATAAATTTTTATTTGAAGGAAAAAAGAAGAAAATTGATTAACAATTTTCTCAGTGCTATGCAACTTATTAAATAGTGGTTGATTGGAGTAGTGAAAAGTCAGGATAGGGTCCCACAGTTTTGACCTAACCAGTGAATTGTTTGGGAATGGATTGGTTTGTTCCTTGAGAACCAACATTGCAAAATTTGGTGGTGGGACAAGTTGCTGTCAGTTTGACCTCAAACATCTGAACTGGAGCTCATCTGTATTTCCGATGGTTGGCACAATGGCGTTTATCCTGACGAGCAACAGGAATCCCCCAAGGCCACCCCACATAGGGATAGGTCCATTTGGTTGGGAACGGGTTTGAGACGCCCAACCCGCCCACACTCAGTCGCTAAATTGTTCGTTTGGTCAATGGCATCACATCAGCCGCAATGCCAAAATTGACAACAGAGGGCTTTGAACCCTCATTGATGGCGCCCAATGTTAGTTCTATTGGCACATTGATTGAAATTGAAACTTTAGGGCAATCTAGCCAATACCTCAGTCTTCATGCCTTTCCAGCCATTTGAGATTTGGGCATTGGCCAGATTGCCACTCAAATTAGATCTGACCATTTTCAATTCAACAATCTTGATGCAGATTTTGCTAATTCCCTGTAACAGTTCTGCTGAGGTGAGTGTGGGTACTGGGGGCGGAATCCAAAGCGGAAGAGCTGTTACCCATCGCTAATCTACTACATGAGCAAGATTGCTCTGAGTAATGAGGGGTACCGCCATCTTCATCAGTGTCTTTTTACTTGGGAATAGGAAGATGGCCCAATCAATAGCCAGGGGACATTCCCCGGGACTTACATGTACTATATTAAGAGGTTCACACCAAACCTTTCTGAAGTTGCCGCGACTTTGTATAAGGCAATTGGGGCAAAAGTACTTCAGTGGTCCCCCATTTTAAAGGATGCCTTCAAAAGTAAAGTGTACGTTGCTGTCCACTTTCATTCTTCGCCATGTTGACCCCAATAAAGAGTTTATTGCTGCTTCATATGCCTCCAACTTCGCCATAGTGGCAGCCCTACTACAAGTAGTTAAAGATGGAATAGAGCATCTGGTGGGATCTTTTTCTAGGAAAATGTCTCTACCAGAGTTAAACTATGCCATGTATGATAAAAAGTTATTATCAGTGGAAGAGGCGCTGACTTATTAGCGTCATCACTTTCTTGGCTCATCCCAACCCTAAAGCGTACACACAGATCACCATGCCTTACTGTACTATCGCGCACCTCATGTCTTAACCCCATGGTGAACCCGCTGGCATGGGTCACTTTCACAATTTTCGTTTTCTTATAAGTTTATAAAGGGCAAGGAGAATGGTTTAGAGGATGCTTTGAGCTGTAACACTTGCACTTGCTCCCAATCCAAAGGAGGGTGAGGTGCATATTACCCATTTAATAATTCCACCGGGTAAGTTGTGTCTCAACTTTCCTCTCCCTTGGCCAATGGGCCAGAGCTCGCTCCTCTAGAAAATGTGGAGGAATATGATATGTTCATAAAGGTTGTCCTTTCCCAGCATTTGTCAGCTGAGTATATGATGGTCCTTGCAAAGAGCGCATTAAAATAGGAGAATACTAGAGTCTATCACATAAAGGATGAGATGGTGTGGTTTCAGGGGCACCTATGGGTTCCTGATGGACCACTTCACCTGAAAATTGTCTGGGACCATCATGACAGATTTACCGTTAGTCATCCTGGGAATACAAAGACCCTTGAGCTTATCCACCGCACTTATAATTGGGAGGGATAACCCGCTCAGGTAGGCAGATATTGTAAAGATTGCCTAGTCAGCAACCAAATGAAACTAAATTGCCAGCCTTTAGCATGGTTGTTGGTACCAGTTCTAAGGGCTACGGGCCTTGGACTTCCCTATTGGTTTATTTATTATCTAATTGCCTGTATCTGATGGCTATGATGCTATCATGGCGGTGGTGGACCTTTTTACAAAGTTCGCCCACTTTATCACTTGCAGAACCACAGTTACCGCGGCTGAAATGGCTAGGCTTTTTGTTACTAATGTGTTCACTCTTCACGGGGTCCCTCAAGAAATTATTAAAAATGGGGGCCCCAGTTTACCTCTGTCTTTTGGGAAGAGTTGTGTAAGACTCTTCAGATTCGCCCTTGCCATTCGACTGCCTATCATCCTCAATTAGATGGGCAGACAGAACGAGTGAACCAGTGCCTTGAGCAGTTCTTGCGGTGTTACACTGCTGCAGATCACTCAGATTGAGTTTCCCATTTCCTCATAGCCAATTCAGTCATAACAAAGCACAGCATGCATCAATCAGTTGTTCCCCCTTCTTCACTAAATATGGCTTCATCCTGCTTTCAACATGGAGCCCAGCTGTGGATCCAAGGTAGAAGCGGTGGTGGACATTGCAAAATTGATCAAATAAGTACACCAAGTGGTGAGAAAATTTAGATGTGTCTATGTAGGCTTACAAGGAGCATGCTGATGGTAAGAGACAGGTTGGACCTGCATACAATGAAGAAGATCTCGTGATGCTGGATGCTAAAAACATCCCAATCAAGAAACCATGCAAAAAACTGGGATCAAAGAGGATTGGGCCATACCGCGTTGTCAAAAAGGTGAAAACACGCCTCATGCCAGTTGGATCTTCCTCCCTAGTTTTAGTTCTTTTCAGTATTACATGAAAGCAAGCTCACATTTTTTGAGGGCCCCCTCCAGAGAGACTCTCAAAGCTTATATTGTGGATGGGAGGCCAGAATGGGAAGTGGAGGATATTGTTGCCTCCCATCAGGTAAGAAGAAGACTCAAGTATCTTGTATCCTGGAAGGGATTTGATGCAGAAGAGAACATTTGGGTCCCAGTGCATGATTGTGCCCATGCCCAAAATTTAATTGTAGATTCCACAAGCGTTTCCAAAAGGCTGCAGGATCAAAGGTTAACCAAGCTATTGATTCTATGAAGTTGGCCCCAGTCCACAAAACTTTTCCTTGAAGAATGCCCCTGGAGGGGGTGGAGCCCAAAAAGAGGATAGGGTAATGTCGTGATTAAATGACCTTATAGAGGGTATGTTGGTTCTTGGCATATAGGCTTGATTCTGCCAAGTCAGTTCACACAGGGTAATAGCCACTGAGCAACCAAATCAGACAATATGAAGATCGCCGACTTTAATAAAACTCAATAAACTATATATGGAGCTATCACCCCTTATTTAGACCTTTATTATTTTATACTAATTTCAGACTTATCTGAAACTACCTAATCATGGGAAAAGACCTCTTCTTCAATCCTCCATGTGAATCTTTATATCTCAGTTCCCCAAGCTGGATGCATCCTCAGCTTGGTAGTCTTCTATTTGTCTTTCCATTTCTAGAAGTTCTCATTTATATCAAATCTCAGCGTAATTCCCCTAGATTTGACAAATGGTCATCATTTTGATTAATTATAATTCATATACCTTTTCCATAAAATTTGAGACTCATCTCAATTCCCCTCCAATCTGCCAGTATGGGTAGCGTATCCTCCAGTCATATCAACTTCCTGACATTACTACCCCCTTTCACTGGATGATAGACTCTTACTGTTTATATGCTCAGAGGAACTTTTCATGAACTTGGTTGATAATCTGACCCCCGCAGGTTCCTTATTAGTGTAGACATCCATGCCAGTCTTCTTGATTATCTTGAACGGCCCAGCCCAGATGTTAAAGAGCTTGTTTTTCCGCCCAAATTGTGCTGGTCGTGGAATAAAACATGTTCCCTGACAGTGAACAGCGGAAGTCCGCTCCATCACTTATGATTGGCTGCTTTATCGCGAATCTTCTTGGCCAAACTGGTTGAGTAGGCTTCCATTTGCAGCTTGATCAATGTATCCATAAGAGTCTTCAAATATCGCTGAGGGTCCATACCACCAGTGTCCTCTACACATGAATAAAGCAAGGCTTACAGAGCTGGATGTCGACCATACAGCAGTTGGAACAGGCTCTTACCAGTGGATGAATGATAGCTGATATTATATGTAAACACAGCTTTAGGCAGAAGGGCACTCCATTCCAAGAGGTCGATCCTTTTACCAATTTATGGAGTATGTTTCTAGGGTTCCGTTGACCTACTCCACCATATCATTTGTTTCTGGATGATAGGGGGTGGTCAAAACCCTGTGGATCGCCATCAACTCGTTCAACTTTGGTAGGATGTGCTAAGTGAAATCTGTATCATTGTCCGTTAGAATGAACTGCAGGAAGCCATGTCAATCTATAACACACTTCATAATAAACTTGGCAGTGGTGACCGCGCCCAAGTTGTTAATGGCCCTGGCCTCCACCCATCGGGTCAAATGATCGATGGTGATGATTATATACTTGGATCTATTGGCGCTAGTTGGCAGAGGTCCCACTACATTAATGGAAACGGTGTGCCAGGCGAATTAGGGTTTAACCAGCTGGTATGTGGTCTTCTTGTGGAAAGGCTTTTCCACTTGACACTGATGCAACAACTAACCATTTCCATTATGTCGTAATGCATGCTCTCACAGTAGTATTGGGGTCACAAAAACTCCAGTGTTTTCCGCAATCCTCTATGACCTACAGCCTGATGAGCATCCATAATAATTGTGGGTCTAGCCTAAGGTTTAGGGAAACTCAGCGTCGAGTCTCCAATCCACTTATATAGCTCCTCCTCACATAGAAAAGTATCTTCCTGAGCCCATCTAGTACCTTGATCACCTGTGGCGAATCATCCTGATATTTGTTTTCCACCATCTTCTCATACATTATTTCAGCTAAATCCACTGTGATAGCGACCGTTGGTAGCTAAGAAAGACAATCCGCATTTTGATGTTTTGCTTCCAGATGGCATATAATCTTGAAACCATACGCCTGGAGCTTTATTCCCAACGTGCGAGATGCCCTTCCAGTTTACGCAGGTTCTGTAGCCAGCGCAAGGAAGCGTGATCCATCACTACTTGGAATCTTACCACATGTAGATATATTTAAAACTGTTTGTAAGCGTAGATCACCACTAAACACTCCCACTTGGTCATGGTATAGTTTCGTTTGTGACAATTCAAGCTTTGACTACAGAATGCGACAGGATGTTCCACGCTGTCATCATCCCTCTGGGATAATACTGCCCCTATAGCATAGAGGGATGTGTCATTTGTACTATGAACTGTTTGTCAAAGTTGGGATATTGCAAAATGGGTGTGCTTGCTAATGTGGTTCGCAACACATTGAAAGCATTCTGGCATCATTCCATCCAATTGAAAGAAGTGTTTTTCTTTAATAACTCAATAAGTGGGGCACTGATGCAACTGAAATTGGGAATGAACTGTTGGTAATAACTGACCATCCCCAGAAACACTTGAATGTCCCACTTATTACCTGGTCGAGTCATCTTGCTTATCACTTCCACTTTAGCCAGCTGCAGTTAAGCCCATTTGAATCCACAATGAACCCGAGGTATTCTAATTGTTCTTTAACAAATGGCATTTCTGAGGCTTATTTTTGATATTAGTGGCAGCGAGGTGCTGGAACACTTGTTTCAAGTGTCAAGGTGCTCAGTAAACATCTGCAAGAACACATTGATGTCGTTAAGGTAAACTAAGATGCAGAACAACTTTAATTCACCTAAAATTATATCCATGGCACACTGGAACGTAGCTGGGGCGTTGCACAACCCTTGTGGCATGCAAGTCGGCTGAAATAAACCTCTTAAAGTAATTATAGCGCATTTCTCCCATTCTGCTGATGGAAAGTCGATCTGCCAGTACCCCAAGATCAGATCTATGGCAAAAAAGTAATTCGCCCCACCCAATTGGTATAACACATTGTCAATCTTTGGAAGAGGGTAGTTATCCTTCTTTGTTACGTTATTGAATTTGAAATAGTCAATAACCACTTGATTTGAGCCATCTTTTTTCTTTACAGTGATCACAGGTGATGCTCACGGACTGTTTGACGGCTCTAGCATCCCTTGCACAATAAGTTTATCCACCTCATCGTTGACTCCTCTTCCACCGCTTTTGATCATCTAATAGGCCGCGATCAAATGGGAGGGTGATCCCCCATATCTAACCAATGTACCGCCCCTTGAGCACACCCCAAATCATGATCGTCATGTGCGAAAATATCTCAATACTTTTCAAACAACGCCATAGTTGTATATTGCTGTTCCGCCAATAATCCCATAAGTGCTTCCCGCAGAACCATGGTCAATATGCTAAATGATGAGCTTGCCAGTAGTCCGAGATCCTCCCATGAGCCATAATCATGAATATGGCAAACTTCCTCTGTAGGAACTAATTGTAGGTAAGCCACCACTTGGTGCCGCTGGATCGTTATTGTCTCCTGTAATTTCTCTAGAAGCACTTTCACCTCCCCATTCCCAGGTATCAGTAACCTTGAGCCTTATTTGGTTCAAGATGCAAGTGCTGGTGAGGCATCATAATTTCTCCATAAAGCCCTTTAGGAACATCGATTTCAAGTTCAGTCCCTACTATGCACTGGTATCCAGACAGTAGGTTCAAAGGGGCTCGCTGCCCAAAGCGGGATCCCTTTGTACTCATAAATATGGTTGGGGAGGGCCCTGGTCTGCCACTTCAGTCATCAATAATGAACAGGAATTACTCTGTCACTGTACACTAGATTGATTTAACTAGTGTGGAACAGACCCATAGGGATTCTACAAGAAGTAAAATATACAGGGATCTGTTGGCCTAAAATAGTAAGAGTTTCCTCCACCATATTTATCACAACACCAAATTTTCTCATAAATGCCGCGCTGATTAACATGTTGTAGTTATTATTTGGCAAAACCACCACCAGAGCGGAAGCCTAGACTGACCCAAATCGTAAAGGCAACGTGCTATATGCTCTTTTTGACACAGTGCTATGCATCCCCGCAGTCCCATATACTACTCAATGGTCCACATCCAGTTTCAACAGAAGTTTTCGCCACCAACCAGGTTGAGACTATGTTCACAGGGGCTCACGTGTCTATGATAGCGCGAATTTGTGTTTTAAAATGAAAATGTCACAGTAAGTGCATTCTGAGTTAGGAGAGCATCAGAGTTTATTACATGTACGTCCAAGGGCTTTGTGTTACTCAAAAAGGAGGAAATGCTCTTGCTGACCTGAGGATACTCACTAGAAATTTTCTCCACTGGAATGGCCACATTAACCCCTACTAAAGAGGCGACGTTTATCAAGGGATCCGCGTTGCTGGTGCAGGTCTGTTCCAGGATCTGCCATGCATATGTCTTCTGCATGTCCTGGCAGAACTCAGGGCTTGGGGGTAAATTTTTACTCTCAGAGATGGAAGCAGGGGTATCCTATGGAAGCTGTTGGTATAAAAAATCATCAGATTGAGGTCCAAATCCTACCTAAAAAGATACTTGAAAATCACTAGTGAATTGAATTGGACTTACAGAGGTAGAGCGTCCCATCTCTACTCCACTCGAGCTTTTCCCTGCTTGATTTTCTCAGTTGGCCTTGCATACACTTGTGGTTTGCTAGGGCAATTACCCGCATAATGCCTTTTTGTCCGCACTGGAAGCAAGTATTCATAAAAGGTTCACTATATAGCTTGCAGCGGAAGGACCAGTGCAAAAGTTGATGGTAGGGTTCCAGGGTCATGTAAAAACTGTCAAAGCGTACATAGGCTGAAAAGGATTCGCTGATTTATATGAGGGACAAATACGTTCCAGCGGTGATAGCTCTTTCGCTGCAGTCCATATCCTGAAGAGTTTGGAGCGGAGACAGCAGAGGTTTTTGGGCTACGTTGGGGGTGCTAGTCATGGTGGAGAGTTGTCATAAGGTTTTTGTGTTTGGATAAGTCTGGCATCTCCGTCCAAAATGTGAAACATAACATTATGTAGTTCCCAATATGGTTTGATAGCTGCCATCATCACTATACCAACATCCTTGGTTGACAAAATGTTAGCTCTGAGTAGTACATGTGCTTCCACCAAGAAATGTTTAGTAAAATTTAACAGGGTCTCATTTTTGGTGGAACTGTATAGTCATAAAGTCAGCTTTCCGTTGGGCCATCTTGGTAGCGTCCCCAAACAGCTGGATAACAATCACTTTAACTTGTTCATAGGATACCAAGCTATTTGGAAGATAGCAGATAACTTGATCAGCACTTTTCACATCTAAAGCGGACAGCAACAATTTCACTTTTTGTTGATCAGTAGCCCCTTCCACAACAAATTCAAAAACGCTTAAAGTAACTGTGTAGATTTGCATCATGACTGAAAGGAGTGTAATTTTTTAATTTGAACAACTTCGCCTTGCTCCAGGTTCCTGCCACAAGGAGCAGGCAAATTGGTTCTGGAGTTACTACGGGAAGCACCCCTTTGTGCACTATCATATGGCCAGTCAGATGGACCCAGAATCTGTTGAAAAGGACTTGGAAGAAGTAGTGTCACGTGGGGGGTCCATCGCAACGCCCAAGGGATATTTTTTGCTGATCTATAGCATTCTTCCCCAAATTTCCACTAACTGCACCACTTCCCCTGGCTCCAGCATGTTCCACGAAATGTTTGTTGATCAACTGCTCCACTTTAACTGAATAGCATTTACACCGCCCATCTTAAAATCCTGTTGCAGGATATCATACTAATGTTACAATTCCCAACGGAATTCCAGCTCAATGTTCAATTTCTGCTCCACGGCTTGTAGTAATGAGAGGACATCTTTGATTATGTTTTTCATGTGTGCATGCTGCAGGCTAGTGTTATCCACTTGTTGTTTATCGTCAATTATTTTGTTAAGGAGGGAGGCTTGTTCCCATACCAATTCCTTGTTGGCCCGTTGAAGGGTATCAAGGCGCCCTTGCATGTCTGCATACTCTCTTGTCTCACCAATCAGAAGTGGGAAGGCTTGATGGCGCTCAGCCTGGCTAAAAACCTTCAGTTGTGTAACCTGACAAAGTAGCTGGATATATTTGGGAGACGTCAACCAAAGGATAAGCGTGTTATCTGTCATAGGCTGGTTACTCCATTTGATACAAAGTTGGGTTAATTCAGATGATAAGGAACTGACTTGATCTGCCACTTGCCGTTCCATCAGTGGCGTTTTTTACTTAAGCTGAGCAATCATGGCTTCGAGAGCTTCTTCTCATTTGGCTAGATCCATCATAAAGCACTTGGTATTATTTCCCAATGTTGTTACATCCTGAATCCACTCCGCCAATAGGCCATGCCAATGTAACAGTTCTCCTATTTCCTGGGGTAATTATAAATTTAACTGTGGTACTAAAATGTCCAATCAACAGCAGATGTCCCCAAAATGATGGTCCATCTGTTCCAGCACCCCTTGTACCTCCAAGAATGAACAATCAAGGTGGTCAAGCAGGAGGCAAGTATTGTTTTTCTGTTCTTGAGCAAAACGTAATACATCTCCAATTTCTATATTGTGGCAAGCCAGCACCCACAGAGCTGGCGTATAGAAAGTTGCACATAAGCAACTAGATACTTCTCGACTTCATGGGTACCAAGGCGGTGAGCCAACCCCATTGTAGTCGCATCCAGATAAGACATGTACATGGCGTAGCAATTTTCTTGGTCTTTAGTTATAAAACAAACTCAGGGCTTATTCCTCAGCCTCATCTTTGCATAGTCAATACCTGTGCAACAGCCACTCCATAGTATCCTGCAGCTGCTGAGGAGTCACATCTGTGGAGCGTCCTTATTGGTCAGTTGTCAGCTCAGGTCAGTTTTCTAATCACAGATTGATCATAACTTCATCATCTCCCAGTTTGGTTTCAGTAAATAATACCAGTTCTTTGTTAGGTGCCTCCCATGCTTCTTCAGCATAATGCATACAGAATCCAATAAAATTTTGTCAGAACAAATGAGGGCTTGTCATTGTATCCTAGCATCAAATAACTACAGTTGACCAGTGGCCCCTGTAGTGAGCACCACTGTTAGTTCTCAGCGTATAGGATTAATTCCGCCAAGTTGGTTTTCACAGGGTATTAGCCACTGAGCAACCAAATTGTACAATATGAAGATCGCCAACTTTAATAAAACATGATAAACTATATATGGAGCTATTTCCCCTTATTTTGACCTTTATTATTTTTTACTAATTGAAGACTTATCTGCAACTACCTAATCATGGGAAAGACCTCTTTTTCAATCCTCCATGTGAATCTTTATATCTCAGTTCCCCAAGCTGGATGCATCCTCAGCTTGGCATCTAGTACTAAAAAAAGATGCATCCTCAGCTTGGTAGTCTTCTATTCATCTTTCCATTTCTAGAAGATCTCATTTATATTAAATCTCGGCATATTTACCCTCAAATCACCATATGGTTGTCATTTTGATCAATTATAATTCGTATACCTTTTCCATAAATCTCAAGACTTGTCTTGATTTCCCCTTTGATCCACTGGTATGGGTAGCATATCATCCAGTCATATCAACTTCCTGACAGGGTACCAACATCAGGGACAAGGCCGGGTGGCAGGAGGTTCAAAAGGCGAAACTTCAGGCCCTTACTGATCTTAAGCACACCTTTGATCAACGCTGGTTACAGGCTAGGTACGCCCAGGTTGGTACAAGTGATGTGCCTATATCCCAGCCCCTGTTTTTGGCTCTAGGGTTAAAATGAACGAGTTTTGAGTTAAATTACAATAGGACAATCTGGTTAATCAGGGAATGGGGGTTTGAAACCCATTCCATTTATGAAATTGTGAGCTTGGTTAAGATTCAACTTCAGTTAATTACTCAAGTAGAATTGATTTTGAGGTATGTGTTCCTTTCAGATGGAAGTGTGCGCCTATTGGTGCACTAAGTCTTATTATCACTTCCAGCAAAAAAACTTCTTCAATCTGGCTTAAGTATATTTGCTTGAGACCAACATTTCTCTTTGGTCATCTTCCCAAATAAACCCCATTGTCATTTTACATTTTTCATATGCAGACTTGGGTGCACCTATGTGCAGACCTCTTTGAGAAGGTCTTATGACGTTTTAGCTGTTTTATTTATTTATAATCATCACAGCCTCAGGTACACCGCTGGTCCTAGCAGGTTCCCTTCAAACCTGGTCACCAGTGCACTCTACCCCTGTATCAAATTTGGATAGGAACAATCCTTTTAAAACACTGCCAAGTTCTGAAGCTTGCTTGAATCCTTATTACTTTCACTGTGCTCAACACCCTTGCACTATGTCTTCTTAGCTCCAGAACCCTCTGCTGGGATATTTTACTATAAAAATGACTATTAGTTCCCTTGCGTTAGTCCTTTGCACCAAGCACCACCACGCTGTGTTTTAAAGAGTTATAGACACTCTCTTGACACATGGCGTGAGATAGGCCTAAAACTTTATGGACCGCCTTTGCTACTTACTATCTCGGTTTGGGATATTGGTGCGCAACTCCAACACAGTCTTAATCGTCCCCTGCCCAAAGTTCATCTACTGGGATCAATCTTAGGGAGAAAATGGTAGATGGTCCATATTCTATCACTGGGGTATCCTCCCCTAGGTGCCATTTATTTATTTTAATTCTTATTCTTAGTAAAGTAGGAAAAATGTTGCAGATTGTCTATTGAATGAATAGGCAGTCACTTCAAACAAAATGTCTCGCTATATTTTAATTAACTAATATAGAAGCTAAAGACTAACATCCACCTTGTCATTGTCAACTCGTCATAGAGATTCTATAAATTCACTAATAGTAATAAGTCATTGTCTCAATTGTATCTGCTAATTTAAACTCTAATTTTTAGTTCAATGCCAAATATACTAAATTTTCCAAAAACTCTTAAATACTATGTCAGTTGTCCTAAGAGTAAACAGTGCACCCAAGGTATCATCACATTTGTGTCATTGGACTTCTTTAAAGCCAGAAAGTATTAAATAGGCGATCAACAGTCAGAGAAGAATGCAGATTTTAATTTGTATTAGGTAAGTTTATTATGTCTCTTAAGATATGGCAATTACTATACAAACTTGTACCTGAAAGTACAAATGATATTACTGTGATCCATATATACTCTGGTATACTGTAAAAAGTGATAGGTTTTCACTGGTGCACAGGTTCGCTTAACTACTGTATCTGGAAATAAACACAAACTTTCTAATTGTATGAAGACAATTAGATTAGTTAAGTTTGGATAAATGGGTAGATTCAGCCCTACTCTGGCAGGTAATAATATAAGTGACTTTGGCCTCACTCTGGCAATATAAGAATTTTAGTGACTTCAGCCTCACTCTGGCATTGACACTTAGATAGGAAGTACTTCTTCACAACTTCTGCCTTGAAGTAAACAATTAATAATAGAAAATAAAGTATTTACAATTCTAAAGTGTTTATTAATATTAAAATGAGGGAATATTTATAGATGGTAGTATGGGAGGACATGTGTCTTTAGAGGTAAATTGTGGTAACTATGATGGTCTCAGCACACCTAGCTGATGAAAAAGAGATATTGGTTCATTTTTGGGAAATATTTAGCTGATATTCATGAGGAATAGCGTATTTAATCACCATTCATATCAGACCACATGTCAGCTACCAAACCCAATGATTTCCCATGAGTAATTGACCATTTCAAGCTAATTTACTCATCTCCAAATTGTCAGTAATAATCCCTGACAAAATTGCAACCATAATTATCATCGGATATGATCCTATGAGAATTATGATTAACTGTTTGGTCAGTTTTTATTGCTGCCTAGATGACATAATTAAATTGTCATCTCAAGCTTAATCAATAAGCTAAATTAAAATATGCAAACCATTAATTTAAATAAATTGAAGCTTAATTAATCCCAAGATGGATGTGTGGCCATATAAAATTCCCACACATCCCCCCGCTTGACCATAAAATCAGATTAAAATGTCCTCTTTTAATACTTCACGCTATGAGCAAATCCTGGACAATCTATCTGAAATGGACGCCTTCCTTTTTCAAGCTTTGTCACAAACTTCCCAAAGAGGTATCCTTTCCCTTCCTGCCAGGTCTAAAGCCCCAAGTTAACTTGATTTGGTTATCTCATCTGTTCTCCCCACAACGGTACCTCTTTTTGAAGAATAAATAGGGTTGGCCATTTCCTCATTAAATTCTCAGCCTTTAATTCCAATTTCCCTTTCCGTCAAGATCAATTTTGAATCATTATTAGACTCTGCTCCATCATCTCTAAATCCAGGGGTTGCTCTTGAGCCCAATGAAGCAATTTCCATTGATTTAGATCAACAATTCCTAATTGAGTCATATATTCTCCCCAAGTTCCTTTTATGGATCAGCCAATTTTATCAACTGACAATCTTGTCTACCAAATTGGCAATTGGTAATGACAAGCATGTTGAGCTTCCATATCAGGAACTTAGGGGAAAATTGCTTGAAGCCCTTAGCGTTTCTTTTGCTTCTTGTGACCTTGATAATTTGCTCAACCAAAATACTGCAACTGATGCACATCAGTTTGCAAGGCAAGTACTTCGCATATGGGTCACCTCACTCCCTGCTTTACTAAATTTCCACCGCTCATTTCCTTTTTGCTTTCAGGAGGCCCGCAGCTGCCACCTCCAAGATGCTGTTCATTGCCTGCACAATTACTTTGCAGTGGGGACTATCCAGCAATACCTCCCATTAATGGCGATAATCAGGGGCATGGTTTGACAGCCACCTGCACATCTTCATTGTTTGATATTCTCTCATATGGCAAGTGTCCTTGACAAAGCTCATCATCAAGCACTTTGCACACAGCTTCCAGCGCCTGTGCCCTATAGAGATTATACAGACTTATTTGCAGATTGCATTTTCTTGCATTGCTGTTTTCCCTGCAATCCGGTGTTTCTCACTTTGCTAATTTAGACATTCCATTTACCTTTCCAATTGTTGCATATTCTCAAAATTCCCCTTAGGTCTAAAAAACTTGTTTTTGTGTCACTTTAACCCTTGCTAGCATCTAATCACAGGTTGACTTTGGCGGTCTCTTTTATAATATTGTTGTTCAACCTCCCTCCCCCAGAGACATCAAAGAAAAGCTCACAATTCATAACCTGAGGCTTAAAAAAATAAAAAAAATTCAAAATGTTTTAATTGATTTCTCTTTTTTAATATAATAAAACTTTCTTTAAAATATAAATTTTCTATATATATTTTTAATATATATGTTTAATATATATTTTTAGCAACCTATTTTATTTTATTTTATTTACTTTTTAATATCTTTCTATTTTTACTAGTATAATATATTATTTTTATTAATAATATTATTATTATTGCTAGGGGGTGTGGCATAGTCAGGAGGGTGTCCCACTATCACCCCTCACATCATGGGTTCAAATCCTGTCATGGCAGAATTTGTATTATTTGCATTTCTGTGCCAAGAGGATATCAATACATGTGGATTCGTGCACCATGCCTCAGTATGACCAAGCAAATCAGTGAAGTTAGATTTATGTAATCCTGGTCTATTAAAACATGTGCAGGAAGATTTTACCCACGGTACTTGGGTTTTGTCCTCCACTCCTATATTGTCACTCCCTACTCCATATCCTCTCTATCAGTGCAGTATATTTGTCCCAAGGTTGGCCCACCTCAAATAAAATTATTATTATTTCTTTATTATTATTAATTCCATTTTTTAAGAAATTTGCTGTGTACCCTATTAATCACATGACTGTTGGACACATTTTTGATTTTGTAGGCATCATTTGCTGTTTTGGCAATAACCTCAAATGGGCCCAACCATAATGCATCTAGCTTATTTTGGTGACCAAACTCATGTGTATCACAATAGGCTACTGGTTCTCCAACAGCAAATTTCCTAATATTGGATCAACTCTTATCATCAGGCTTTTTTGGCCTGAACCCTTCTTTTGATTGTAGTATCATAAGCTTGAGAATTGGAGATCCACTATTATATTCATGATCTAATATAGGTATTTATCTCCACTCATCCCCAGAGTCATCTCCACTGCTGAATAGAGAATTGGTGGCAGCTTGCCCCCTGACCAAATAATAATTCAAACAGCATTTTTCCTATAGCTGAATAAAAACTGATGTTATATGAAAATGTTACTGAACTTAAATAAGATGCCCATGATGACGCTTTACCTGAGATCAACTTTTTTAGTGTAGCAGTGAGCGTTCCATTGACTCATTCAACAACTCCATTTATTCCAGGTCGATAGGGTGCAGATACCACCCCTTTAATTCCCATTAGATCATTTAAGCGTGGAATTACAAATGAGGTAAAGTTTGTCCCATTGTTGCTTAGTAATACTTGAGTACACTCATGCTGATTTATCACCTGCTCAAGATAAATTTAGTGGTACTTAGGGCATCTGCTCAGCTCAAGGCTCAGGTTTCAACCCACCTTGTAAGGTGGTCAATTGCTACTATGATGTAATGTACCCCACCCATACTTGTACTTAATGGTCCCATAACATCGATTGAAGTTGTGTGCCATGCAAATCCTGGCTTCACCAACCAATAATTTGTAACATTCTTATGTGGCTTATGAAGTTGACACTTCATGCAACAGGTAGTATAATTGGCAACATCATAACTCAGGGATTCCCAATAATAGTATTGCCTGATGTGTTCAAGCATTTTCTTTAACCCACCATGTCTGGCAACCTTGTGGGCAGCTTAAATGATTTCTGTTCATTCTGAAGGTTTCAGAAATAAAAGCCTTTTTTGTCCATTATTTTAAATAATTGGCCATTGACAAATTCAGTTTTCTCCATCGCCTTTTTCAGCGCTTTTTTGATTTCAACTGGTTATTCTTATAACTCCCCATGGATCATTCGCTCAAATAAGTCATCTGCACAATTTTGCACAGCAAAATGACAGGTAACCTTGATAATCCATCAGCGTTTTGATTTTTTTTCTCCAGCCCAATGTTCTATCTCAAAGTCATAGGCCTGCAACTTTAAAGCCCACCGCGCTAATCTTTCTTCTGGTTCTATAAGATTATGGAGCCAACGAAGAGAGGTGTGGTCAGTTATGACCTTGAAATGTGTTCCATGGATATAAACTCAAAATTGCTTGCAGGCATATATAACTGCAAGACACTCTCGCTCTGTAACTTTATAGATCCTTTCAGCCTTTGACAGAGTTCAGCTGACATATGCCACGGGGTGTTCATCCCCATTTTCGTCTACTTGGCTAAGGATGGCTCCTATTGCCATCAGCGATGCATCCAAATGATTAATAAATGGCTTCTCAAAATTTGGATATTTTAAAATTGGACTCATTGTCAAATGTTTCCTCAATTCATCAAATGCAATCTGAGCCTCATCATTCCAGACAAATCCCTTTTTTGGTCCTTCAATAGATGGAAAAGTGGATCAGCTATTTTTGCAAAATCCTTAATGAATTGGCGATAGTAGCTGATCATTCCAAGAAAGACTTGAATATCCTGAACGCTCTTAGGGACTGACATCTTTCTAATCGCTTCTACCTTCTGTTCTTGGGGCTTGAGTCCCTCTGCGTTGATTACAAACCCCAAATACTCTAATTCCTCTTTAAAGAAATGACACTTTCTTGGCTTAATTTTGAGATTTGCAGAAGCCAGTCATTTGAATACTTCCTCAAGGTGGTATAGGTGTTTGGTGAGTGTTTGGCTAAACACATTAATATCATCCAGATAGACAAAGACACGAGACAGCTTCAGATCTGATAAAATTGTGTCCATTGCCCATTGGAATGTTGCTGGGGCATTACACCAGCCTTGAGGCATCCTTATTGGCTGGTACAACCCTTGTGCTGTGATAATAGCACATTTTTCTTGATCCTATGGGGGCATATCTATCTGCCAATAACCAGAGATTAAGTCCATGGTGGAGAAAAACTTGGCTCCTCCTAACTGGTCCAATGCATCGTTGATTCTCAGCAGGGGATATGAGTCCTTTTTCATGATTTTGTTCAACTGATAGTAATCAATTATGATTCAATTCAATCCGTCTTTCTTTTTAACAATTAATATATGACTCATCCATGGGCTGGACAAAGGTATAAGCATTCCATGCTCAATGAGTTTTTTAATTTTTTTAGCAACTACTGCCTCTGCTGCTCTAGACCTCTACATAGGCCTCAATCAAATCGTTCCAGCATCCCCAGTATTGACTCAGTGCAAAATATCCTATGCACCCAAGATCATGGTCATCCTGCGCAAAAATAATTTGGTACTTTTCAAATAAGGCCAGAACTTTGTCTTTCTGACCCTCTGTTAACCCAGCTAACTGATCTCTTATAATTATCATGTGGATATTCCCATCAGTCTCCTTTGGTAATCCTAATTCATCTAATTATCTAAATTCATGGAAGGAATAATCTCCAATCTGGTTTAAATGGGCGAATACAACTACTTGATGACATTTGACTTTTATTGGAGTTTTTCCCAGATTGGCCAAAAGGACCCAAATCTACTCATGACTGGGGATTAAAATCCCTGGGGCTACCCAAGGCTCAATCCTCAATTGTTGCCAAGGAGCTTCAATTTCCAAGTATAACTGTTCTGGTATTTCCAAAGTCAGTCCAGTCTCTACAATCTGTTGAATTCCCAGCAGAATTATGACATCTTCTTTAGAACGGATTGAAATTCCACAATTTTCATTTACATATTTGGGTAACTTCTGGATTTTCTTCCCTTTCAATTTGTAACCAACAGGTAATATCCCATCCTTATAGACTAAATTGATGAAATTATTTCTCTTATTAAGGGGCGCCTTCCCCTCCCGTTGATAAATCAGCAGCAACGTCTGCCCCAGAATTGTCAAAGTGTCTTCTTCAAAATTATATTTGACCCCATACTTTTGCATGAAGTCGGTGCCAATGAGGATATCATAATTCTTGTTGGCCAGGACAATCGCTGGTGCTGATACAACCAAGGATCCAAACTGTAGCAGCAGAGCATTATAGGCCCCACAGGAAGTGGTATGGTCAGGGCCAGCCCTCCCATACTGCTTCCTGTGCTCTAGATCTGGTTTGGCTTTTAATCTTTTTACTAATTTGGTGGATACTATATTGATTGGCGCTCCACTGTCAATTATTTCCCTGATGGGGACTTGGTTTACTTAAATATCTGTATCTGTGCACTCAGAAAAATAAGATAAGCTATTGTTTACTGCATGTATGACAGATTCATTAACCAAATCCAGGGTATTAATTAACTGAGCTGATATCTCAGGGAACATTTTTTGGATAGTACCAATTGGAATCAATACATTGACTTCATCTAACTTAGCATTCAATAGATCAGTTTCATCTTCAGCATTTCGGACCTTCTCCACTATTTGTTGGGCATATGGGCGAGCTGCTTACTTCTACAATTTTGGGGGCAATCCCCTTCGATTTTGATCTTGTTATTGTATTTAAATCTTGATAGACAATTTGATGAAGAGGATCTAACTTTGGCTCATCCGCAAATAGATCTGACTTGTCCAATTTGTATAATTTATCTGGGGGAACTTGGTCATCTGCAGTTCTAGATTGCCCCCCATCTAGACCACATTGTATTTTCCCTGCTCATTGGAAATTTCTTGTTTCTCCTTGTGCTGAACTAAATTAACCTGATCCTTTGGTTTGCGTTGTACACAGTTATTGGCAAAATGACCAGGCTGTCCACATTTATTGCAAGTTAACTGAGACTTATTGAATGGTCTAGATTCTTTATACTCTTTATCTTGATTCCCATGATTGTTGAAATCTCTGAATTTGTCAAAAAATCTTCCTAAACCCTTGTTATTATTTGATTGGTTATTTGGTTTGTATGTCCAATTTGGCGCTTTAAACGTTGCTGACAAGACCTTTAGATGTTTTATCATTTGGGAAATGGTGTATTTGCTAGTAAGAGTGGATGACATCATTTGGTACAATTCTCAGTGAGGACGCAAAGCGTTCTGCATCCCAATTCTTCCATCAAAATCAGTCATCATATTAGCCCCTCTGAGGATTTGTGCTTCCTCATAAAAATGATTGGCAAATGCACCTACTGTTTCATCCTTCTTAAACTGAATTCTAATAAATTCTTGCTTCCGGACTGACATCTTATCTGGACTACCAAAATCTTTCAGAATCGCCTCCTTTGCCTCCTTATAGTTCCAGTTCTCCCCCACAAAGGTAAGGCAAAACTAGATTTTGACAGGAAGTATCAAGGCAATTTATGACAGTGACAGCTTTTGTCCAGTCACTATAGCCATAAATGGTCATCTCAGATAAACAGAAGAAGGCAGGCGCATTATCCTGACGGAAAATGGGTAACTTAGGAGTGCTCTTAAAATCTTCAATGATAATTGGGGCGGTATTTCTAATTAGAATTCAGCCGGACACTGTAGTTGTTTCAGGTGTAACTTCAGGAAGCGCTGCAATAGTTGGGGGCGTTTCCTGAACAGGTTGGATCATACTTTCACTACAACTTTCTACTTTGATAGATGCTGACTCATCCTCAAATAAATTCGCCTCATGGTACTCATCTTGTGAAAAAACATCTAGTATATTCAAGGTCATCCAATAGTTTAAGGACTTTTTCCTCCCAAGCCAAACGTTTTTGTTCATTTTCCCAAAGTTGATTTTAATTGATTTCTCCCTTTAAAATGGCTTTCAAGGTTTTAATTTCCTTCTGCAATGTGCCTTCTCATTTTTGGATATCAAATAAATGCTAATATAACTTTTGATTTTCCTTTTCATATTTGAACATTTCATCATCTAATTTGATGACTTTAAGCTTCAAAGAATCCAATTCATATTGAGTTGCCAATTCTAATGCATTATTATTGACAATCTCTATCTCTTTGCAAAGCTTGTCAATTTTGGCTCTCATTTCCTCACTGAGATTTTTGAATTTTCTCTCCATCTCTTTGATGGTATTCTTAATATCAGGTCTCCCCTTGACTAAATCAAGAATGACCATGTGAAATTCAGTGTTGGCTGAAGTCATTGGCACAGCTGCCTCCTGAGCTTGAATCAAATCAACGATAATTGATTCAGCCAATCAACAGTGTTTATACACATCATGTTTCCATTGGTAATTGAACCTGATTTGGATGATAATCTCTTTGATTATCCCTCAAAGTTTAGTATTCAGCTCAGCCACCAGATTCTTAATTTGGGTGTTTGATTGCTGAACACACTGTGATGTGGAATCCAAGCCAGCACGAATCTGCTGAAAACTGACATCTAATTGTCACATTAACGCCTGCTGTTGTACGCTGTTGTTTTGATTATACTCAACTAGATTGGCAATCACTGCCTGCTGCCGTACTTGGATAGCTCTCATGTTTTGGGTAGTTGACTGCACATACTTGATAATATAATTGCTGATATTACCAATGCTTTGCAAATATCCCAGTAATGTTAAAGTGTTCATATTAAGGAAATTTTCAAAGTGTCTTCTTCGCTCTTCCTGATTAGTTATGTGGTGGAATAATACACAGCTTCAATCCAGAGTATTGGTCAGCAAAATTTTAAATCATCTCATCATGATATCACTAATACTGGGTAAATTTTCTCAGATTTGCTCCAAAGGTGGTTCATAAATTGTTACAGCATTCTCGATCACTCCAATTGTTGATAGATGGATATATTGAGGATCCACCAGCATACCCACCTCCAATTGGATGTTTCCTCCTTGGGCTACTGATGATCTTGACTCCTTTTTTCTTTGGTGCTCCATATTAGTTAAATAATTTGGCACTATTTATTTGTATAAACTCAACTCAACCCCTGTAGTGAGCACCACATATAAAAACTGATGGGTTTTCACTGGTGCACAGGTTTGCTTAACTACTGTATCTGGAAATAAATACAAACTTTCTAATTGTATGAAGACAATTAGATTAGTCAAGCTTGGATAAATGGGTAGATTCAGCCCTACTCTGGCAGGTAATAATATTTTTGACTTCTGCCTCACTCTGGCAATATAAGAATTCTAGTGACTTCAGCCTCACTCTGGCGTTGACACTTAGATAGGAAGTATTTCTACACAACTTCGCCTTGAAGTAAACAATTAATAATAGAAAGTAAAGTATTCACAATTCTAAAGTGTTTATTAATAATATTAAAATGAGGGAATATTTATAGATGGTAGTATGGGAGGACATGTGTTTAGAGGTAAATTGTGGTAACTATGATGGTCTCAGCACACCTAGCTGATGAAAAAGAGATATTGGTTCAATTTTTGGGAAATATTTAGCTAATATTCATGAGGAATAGCGTATTTAAATCACCATTCATATCAGCCCACATGTCAGCTACCAAACCCAATAATTTCCCATGAGTAATTGCCCATTTCAAGCTAATGTACTCATCTTCAGATTGTCAGTAACAATCCCTGACAAAATTGCAACCATAATTATCATCAGATATGATCCTATGAGAATTATAATTAACTGTTTAATCAGTTATTATTGCCACCTAGATTACATAATTAAATTATCATCTCAAGCTTAATCAATAAGCTAAATTAAAATATGTGAACCATTAATTTAAATAAATTGAAGCTTAATTAATCCCAAGCTAAATAATGTGGTCATATAAGATCCAAAATATACTCTAAAATCCTGCATTACTGGAAGATTGACTAAAAACAAAGTGTTGTGGACACATCTTCTCTGAAAAGTTTAATCTAATTATTAAATAATATAAGTTTTAATGTTTATATTGTTTTTATACATAGATACAAAGTGTGGTTCAACAAACTTTACCCCTACTTATATTTATAGTTTTCCTATTCCATATTTTAGATATCTTTTTTAAAAACCTTTTGCCCTCCTAATAAACCCAAACTATATTTATTAAAATTTCATTGTAAGGACAACTATACTGTACTTGATTTTCTCCAGAATAACTTCACCTGTTATACTTTTAGAAACTTCACATATAGCTCCTCAGTGTATAATCCTTTATATATACTTCTAAATGAAAGCGTATTAGAGCTTTTTCTTGAAAAGTTTAGAATAATAGAAAGTGGTGCTAAATTGATTTTAATTTACCAAAATGCCCTTAACAAACTAATTTTATTCATTCTAAGACAAGTAAAGAGGATCCAATACATCAAGTTATTACCAGAGATATCCATCTATTCACTAGATATCATTTTCCTCTTATAAAACATAAGATGAAAAGGTAGTACAAAATCCCTATGTCATTAGGGAAATTGGTTTAAAAAATTCATATTCCCAGAGAAAGTATCAAGGGTTTATGTACTCAAAATAAGATGTTGTAAGGAGTCTTAGCAATAGTAATCTTATGTTCTTACATTGGACAACACTCAATTTGATATCAATCTGAAAAGCCTGCTATCATATATGTTTAGAAAATGTATCAATTTGACATGTGTTCTTATAATCATATAACGTTAAAGTAAAATATAGGCCATAGTATTCAGTGATGCATCAAATAGAAGTGCAATTTATCATTTTTGAAGAGGCTGAAGATATCTCCTAATATGAGCACCCAAAAGTATACATAATAGCAGCACCCAATACACTATGATTCAAGAAGTGTACAATTCACTAGTTTCTATGCTAAATCATTAGCATATCATCCATCATCAAGATAACAATAAAACTATATTAAAAAATTGGTACAAAAATTTTGACTGATTTTGTTTTAGCAAATTTGTCAAGAGTGTGTAAACTTTGCACTCTAACCACTAGCTCAATTTCAATGTGCTTGTAACCCCCGCTGTATGCTCCAGTGTGGGGCTGCAGAAAGCCTTCCAGAAAATTTTCTGTCTGATGGGAAAATGCGCTCAGACTGGATAATCCAGTCCTATCAAATCCTTTGGATAGTTTGTTCATCCCAAAAATCTCAACCTTCAATTCACTTGTCCCAGGCAGTGCCTTGCATCCAACTGTGCCCCACAGGGTAACATGCAGTTTAACCTTCGTCAAGAAAGGGAAATCGTTCCCATAAACAGACAAAGCAATCATCAAAAAAGCTCTGGTGGTGTTGGAACAATCCAGCTTAATTGGTTTTACACCTATAAGGGTATTTTAATCTCAGCTAAAATTGTGAAGCCTATGCAGCCACTGCGCCAACTGTGCCCCTGGTATTCCAGGGCACTCCTATACCAAAAACTCGCACCCTGTTAACATCAGACACCACTATGATGGTTTGGTTCTCTGGTTTGCCATCCCACCTTCCCCCCACCGAGCTCAATAAAGAGATGATGGTTGGTTTAGCTATTATGGCTCTAAACTCAACATTCAATTTGTGGTCCTAAAAGAGCCACACATATGTCAGGCCTCAGAAATTTGCCACAATAAGCTCTATTCTACTAAATTTCCCAGATAGTTCCCCCTCGCTCCACTGTTCCTTCTGCCCCAATCCATTATGGGCTTGCATCAAGAGTGAGTGGACTAACTTTACATCCTAATTTAAGTTAGATTTAAAACGCAAATGACACTCCCTTGCAGCTTCCACCAGCTCCAATCCCACATCTGCTAGCATTAATCCGCTGCTGATTTAATTCAATCAGAACCCTTAGGCTTATTGGTTGAGGTTTTAAAATTATATGAGTTCATTGAATTACCTTACCTTACCTTACCTTGGTTATTTCCTGAGTACTGATTAAAACTCTCAATTTCCCTTTGTTTCTATATTCACCAAACAAATGCTGCTCAGTTCTAATGTGACCACAAGCTTGTTGCTGAAACAGCTGCCTCATTCAACAGTTATCCCCTCTGCAAAGCTGTTGCCAAGTTAGAGGTTATGTTTACAGGGGTATCCCTCCTCCAAATTTTCCTTGCCCATCGTACCACTAGGCAAATGAGATAGTCTTAAGTACCATAAAACAGCACAAAGACATCCAAAATCTTGCTGTGGTAGCACAGAATGCCAAATCCAAGATCTCCCTCACCAATATTTTTATTTTTATAAATTTCCTAGATGCCCACATTGAGGCAAAGAAGCCTTTGCAGTTTATATTAGTATCCTTATTGTCACTGGCAATTTTTATAATCATCTTCTCATCAGGCTTAATCAAAATCTGCCAATGTCCCTAAGCTTTTGCTCTCCGCTTTGTCCCATGCTATGCTCTGAGATGAGGAAGGAGCTACCAAGGCTGAGCCCCAAATTTTCCTCCATTTTCGCCATGGTTTTATAGGTGGTTCCCATCTCCACTCCATCTAGTAAATTGTGATTTTGTTTAATTTTTCTGTTTGAAAATGCTAATTTTATGCGTTTTGGTTTGTTGTTTGGGCATTTTATGCTCTTTGATGGTTTGGTAATTTCTATCCTGGAAAAGATTACCTCAAATAACAGAAGATATCTAGCTTATTATTATGGTATAAAAGTTCCAGTTATGATCCGCCAAATAATTGAAACTTTTACAATGTATTACAATCAATATCTGGAGAGTTCTGTAGCCAAGAAACTTTCCTAAGTAAAGCTAGTATATAGTGATAGTATTATACCCATAAAACTTTCCCCTGAAGATACTGCTATAGAAGAGAACCCAATATAGTAGAGATATTACATCATGGAGACCTAAATTTACAAAGAAAAATGATTCCTCACTTTCAATTTAAATTTTTTAAATTTTAAATTTATTGTGGGGAAGGCCGACCATGGGACGGACACTTCCCGAATATGACTCAGATGGGACAAAACTCAGTACCAGGTGAGGCACCCCAGAGAACGCGATGCTACCTCTTGTTGCCAGCGGGAACGCCACTTATGGGAAGGGGGAGGGAACGTGTGTAGGGGGCGTAGCCACTATTGAGCACGTGTGGAGGAAGGGGTCTGATTTGATGAACCAGACTGGGAACCAGGAGGAGACCAGCTGCCAGCGACGTGGTGGGAGATATCCAAACATCCACGCTTTAAAGTGATCCACCAAATGAGACCAGAATCTGTGGACAGCTTCAGGGAGGGTGGGGATGGATCCGGCGATGGCATCCAAGACAATCGTGTGGATAGTCCACATGGCGATTGCAACCACCAGAGCACGAAGGGAGGGTGGGAGGGGAGGCCATTGATGAAGCAAACATATCTCTTGACAGACTGAAGGGATGTGTTTGATCCTGGCCTAGCAGACGTTGGACTTCGCGCCATATTACTTTAGAGGTGGGGCACTTCTCCAGGCGGTGAAACAGCGTTCCATACTGGCCACACACGACACAGGATATGTGTAAAGCATTAGAGCGCTCAGCTGTACGATACACCCGCCTCAGGTAGCGCCACACATGGGAACGGACTTGAGGCTGCAACAGAGGATGGTGTGCGTATTTCCAGATAGTCTTTTGGGTCTCAGTGGAATAAGGGATGTCCATCATGTCCAGGTAGTCCACCCTGGATAGGACTTGGGGTCAGTGGGGATCACGCCATCATGGATGGGTAGCCCCTGTACCTCTTGTGTGAACTGAGGAGAGGGGCGGCCTCTTTGGGTTGTATGTCCACTAATACAAATTCTCCACTCTGCGCTTCGCATGGAGAGTAGGATTCATTTGTAGTGGGTTTTGGTCCCGTGAGGACCTGTGGCTGATGTGTGTGTTGCGAGGTATTTCATCAGGGAGTGGGGGTTTGATGGATTGTTGAGGCCCAAGGCTTGGGAGAAGTTGGAGCGGGCTGCGCGGGACCAGTGTTGGGATGGGAGTGTAGGAGCAGTGACAGCCGCAATCCAGGTGCCTAGGATCTTGGCGGCATGGGCTTTGAAGTCAAGTAGGCCCATGCCACCATGATGATGAGGGCCAAACATGACCTCTAGCTGTACTGGTGGAGGGCGGCCTGACCAAAGCCAACCTTGTAGCAAAGCATACAGGGATTTGAAGAAGCTTGGGGAGAAGGGGATGGCGTGGGCTCCAAACCAGACTTTGGATAGGAGCATAGATTTGGCAAGAACAACCCTGCCAGTGAGGGTAGTAGGGTGGGCTCTGAGAGAGGCGATTCGCTTCGTCACGTTGTCCAGTATATGGCCCTCCATTACTGCTGACGCGTATCCTCCTGCCTCCAACCACACGCCCAGATGGCGTACCAGTCCTATGGTAGGTCGCGGCACAAAGGGGAGCACCAGTGGAGCGGTGTGTTTGAGTTAGTAAGGCGTGGACTTGGGCGAGCAGCTGGGCTGGGTTGGGAACTACTTGCTGGGGCCCAGCAGTTCTGAAACCGACCAAGGAGGATGATATCAGTTTTGGAGGCGTTTAGTGCCGCATTGCTTACCCGGGAATATTCCTGGATGAGGGCTTCAAGCGCGCGTGCATCTTTATTATTAGACACCCCCACCATGCAATCATCTGCAAATGCCATCATCTTGACTGGGGTTTGGCCTGGCACCTGGACCCCAGTGAGTTGGGCATTCACATTTCGCAGTAGTGGGTCAAGGCTGAAGTTGTATAAGAGTGGGCTCAGGGGTCCCCTTGTCGCAGGCCCCTTTGAGGATGGACTACATCCGTTAGGAAATCTGGGCCACGCACAGCCATTGTTGCAGATTCCATGAGCAGCATCACCCAGTTAATGAAGCGGGGAGGTAGGCGGAATTGTTGGAGGCAGGCCCTAAGGTGTTCCCAGTTTACTCTATCTTAGGCCTTTTGTTGGTCCAAGAATACAAGTGCCCCAGAGGCTGTGGACTGACACACATTAGCCACAGAGTGCACGTTATCCCAAATTGACCTTCTGGGGATGAAACCAAATTGTTCTGGAGAGATGGTGGCAGATGCTACAGTCCCTAAACGGTTAGCCATGATTTTTGTTAAAATTTTGGTGTCTGTGTTTATTAGATAAATGGGGCACCAGTTGGCTAAGTTTAGCCTATCCCCTTTCTTGAAGAGTGTGACTGTAAAAGCCTCATGTCATCCTGGTAGGAGGTGCATTTCCAACAGGCTTTGGTTGAGTGAGGCTAGCAGCAATGGGGATATGTATTTAAAATATTTTTTGTAGAACTCATATGGAATGCCATCTGGGCCTGGGAATTTTCAGTTTGGCGCACCGCGAATGGTAGTCCATAATTTGTTCGGAGTAATTAAATTCATTATTTCCGGGTATCAGAAAATGGTGCGGATATGAGCTCTGTCGAGAAATTCCGCCATTTTGGCTGGCTGAATTGGTTCGGCTTGGTATAACTCAGAGTAATATCTTTGCGTTTTAATTGCCACTTCAGCCGGTGTGTCCACAATAGAATTATCCGATCTTCGCACCTGTGTGCAGGCCACGCTCTGGCATGGTGCAAAATTTTTTTGAAAAAGTATGCGGTGCACTTGTCACCTTTAGTGATGCGTGTGGCCCTGTATTGGACACAAACCCGATGTTTGTGTTACCTTTCAAGTGCGTTGAGGTGGGCTGCTGCCTCCGCCCACTTCTGGCCCCATGCAGGGCTATATCCTGAGGCTGGAATGTTGGACTCCAAGTGGGCCAATTCTGCCAGTGCATGCGATATAACCGCTGATGTGGCTCATGAGCATCTGGATGAGAGATGGTGATAGTGGCGGATGGTGTCTTTTTTGAAAGTTGCCCATGTGGAAATGGGGTCCGCGCAAAACGGTGCAACAAACAATTTTGCCAAAGTTGCCTCTTCCACCCATGTGGAAAATCCTGGCGATGCTAGCTCTGGGGGGCAGATTTTGCACCAATGTGGGGCCTTTGCAACTGTGACGGGTAAGTGGTATGTTATTGAGACCAGTTGGTGGTCGGAGAATTCCATTTTCGTTGTTTTGAAGTGGGAGATGTGGGGTTGGAATTTCGCCGGCGCTAGAATAAGGTCAATTCGGGTCATGGACCTTAATTGGCTGTTGTGGATGTGGGGACGTGTCATGTTTTCAAGCAGGGGGGCATATTGCAGCAGCGCATCTATTAACTAAGGGTGGCTTTAAGAACGCGTAGTTCTATGTGACCCTGTGGGGCGTGGGGTGAGGGTGGCCACCGGTCCGTTGGTGAGGTTAGCCAACAGTTCATGTCGCCGATTAGGAAAGAATTGGGGGGTAGCAGGAGGGTTTGACCAACGAGAAAAATTCCCGACGCTCTTGTGCACCGTTTGGGGCGTAAATGTTGACAATTGTGTGTGCAACGTCAGCCCATGAGAAGGTGACAACAAGCACTCAGTCATTTAGGAATGTTTCTGAAGATGTAAATTTGAAAAAATTGTTTTTCTGAATTAGCACCCCACAGTGCTTCAACCAAAAGGATAGGGATGGTAGGAGCATTGTTTTCCAAGCATCCTCAGAACCTCGTGGACAGTGGGTTTCCTGGATGGCCAGGATATCCACAGGTAAATTATTTTGTAAAAAACTCAGTTTCCTAGCCTGGGATGGGGAGGCCTTGAGTCCGGCGATATTCAGCATCCCTAGAGTGAAGGTTTCCCTCATCACACCTTAGGTGCGAGGGGGTGGGTCCCCTGGCCCACCAGCCTCTTCCAGGTCCCCACGGGCTTTCACAGTAGCGCGGGTATTAGCAGCAATGCTATCGGGGTTTTTGTTAATTTTTGCGGAAAGAGTCGCGTTGGCTTTGGCCTTCGCTTTTTGTTTTCCCGACGTCGGACGAATTTTTGCGGTGCGGATAAGTTCGGTGCACCGTCAAGTGGGGCAAAAAAATTTTTTTTGTTGGGATAGGTCCCAAGTCAGTTTCAACTGGGGCTTGGGTGCAGCGATTGGGTGAGATCGAATCTCCCATTGGATCCTTGGATTGAGTGGCCCATTCAGCTTGGGCCTCCCAATCTGATTGGGTGATGGATTCCCGAGTTGCTTCCGGCCGCAAAGGTCTCCATGTCCTCCTGGCGTTGTGAGTGTGGGATGGTGGTGGTGACCTTGGCCGCTTCCTTGGCTGCAGTCCTATGGGCCTGCTTGGCCTTCTTCTGCTCCTGCGGGGAGATGGGCTTTACCAATAGGTAGCAGCCTTGTGCTCCCCATGGGAAAGCCTCTTTGGTGCTTGTGGTTGGTTTGTAGTGCGCCTCTCCGCTGGCCATGGCCGCCGAGGGGTGCTCTTGGAATGTAACGCCCTCTTTAATGGGGCACGCGTGTGCCTTATGGCTGAACGCGTCACAGTGGGTGCAAATGGGGGGCGCGCTGTCCACGGTTACCCGGAATGGGTGGGTGGTGTGCCCTGCGATATCAATAAAGGTGGAGTGCGGGATCTGGGTTAGGTCCTTTGCAATCTCCTCAGTTGGGGTAAGAACTGCGATGGCTTTGCTGGTGCACAGGTGTGGCATCAGCGTGAAACGTTGCATTTCGAAAGATTGTATTTCGCCATATATGGCAAGACCATCTTTCAGGTGTTGCTCCAAAATGTCATGTTTTACCGTAGTAGGCAGAAAAGTCAAACATGAGGAAAATTTGGTTTGATTTTGTCCATCTGGTGCGTTTAGTTTCAACAACCTGTTGCCCTTCGGGGAGGTTGACCACTACGCGCACTGCTGCAGCCTCGTCTGCTGCTATTTTGTTTTCAAAACCTAGGTCCAGCCAACCACGTGACATGGAGTGAGGTGCAACGTACACCGCGGTTGGGAAAATTTTGTGTACATCTTCACAAAAGTTTTCCCATAGGGCCATTTTTTGGATGTCCAGATACACACAGACTCTGAATTCCACCGACAAAAGTGGCTGGGAATGTGGCGTATTGATGTACTGGTTGCATTGTGCTTGCCACACGAGTATCTCCGGGGAAATTGTGACCACCAGTTTTTTTAGATTTTTTTCTATTCCGCCGGATTCTCTGGGGCATTTTTGAACGTTAGAGGCTGTGGGCCTTCCGCCTGCTCCTCTTGCCTTGCTTGCCCAACTGCTCCCAGACATGGGCGCAGACTAATCCCTCTATGAGATTATCAAACTAGATTTAGTCTTGAATTGAATGGGTTGCAAAAGTGTTTGCAACGAGAAAGAAAAGTTTATTCTTGTCAATATGATTCCTCACTTTCAGTAATTGGCAAATTCACTTTCATAGGAGGTAGTTAATGGGAAATTCAATTAGACAACAGAATTTTTATAAAGCTACCAAAAACTAAAAAGTGGATAGTCTAAATGACTTAGTAAGTATATTATACATTATCCAAATGCAACACCTAGTTTTGAGAGAGAAAGCAAGCTATCAACACAATGAAAAAGACCTTATTATTCTTTATGTGTACAGTACCATATATCTCTATAATAATAAAAAAGAGTTAATAGTTGATTTTCAAGTGCATGTTCAGTTTAATTAAACATTTTTGATATAATTTATAAACTAAAATTAAATACTGTAACCTACTAAAGACAAAAACTATATTACAGCAAGTTCTTTTAGATTATGATAATGGTAATATATAAGCCCTTTGTTTCTAAGTAAAATGAATATATAATTGGATGACAAGATGAGGTTCTTGGAGTTTATATTGTACTATAACTATTGGTATGACATAATCTCTTAAACTTAAACATAAACTAATTTCTTACTAAAGTTAAGAGGAGAAAACATATCATATAGTCTTAATAAATAACGTAGTTTACTTTTAGTTATTACCTCAGACTCCAATGGTATTCATCTAAAGGTTCAAGAATTATATTCTTGGACATCTGATTCTGTTCCTCATTGGACTTTGGGATTTAATGCTTTGGACTTCCAGTTCACTTCATCTTGAGTCTACAAGAAATCTACTATAAAGCTTTTATTGATCTTAAGTCTTTATCTGCCAATGTCCATGACATATGGGAACTAAATTTACTCTCAGAGACATCATTGAAAATAAGTCCCAGGCTTATTCAAGGCACCTAAAGATAAAATCAAACAACCTGGATATTGCTGATTTAACAATAATGTTAGTACATCATTTAGTAAATATATGGTAGCTATTAAAACAAGATGATTTCAAAGAACAACATGAAGCGATGTATGAAAGGTTGGTAATTAACTTGCTCAGTGTACCCCAAGTCCCATTCCAGAGGACAAATTACTGAATTGAAATTTTCTATTTTTTCTTTACTGTTGTTTATTTTTTATAGATAGACAACAAGTTCAGTAGGTAAGAGGCTAATTTCAAACTAGAGATAAGTAATACAGAACTATTTTTATTTTAGAATATCACTATCTCTTTTATTGTCAAACAAGTGAATCTCATACTTTGTAACAAAACAACTATCACATATAGTATGTTCAAACACAATCTAATAGAGAGTGTATGTTCTTTGTAGGAACTAGTACTGCTGATACTTGAGTTCAAGAGTTTGACACCTAACATGATTTGAAATTTGTTATATATCTAGTGTAGCTAACCTATATATCTTATAACAATTTTTGTAAAGATTATCCCTATTTTTAAAAGTTACTTATTAGTATTTTCTATGAAATTTTATCAAGTGTTTTACAGCTACCATGATGTTATAGAAAAGGATAGCTAATGCGATTTTAATTTGTATTAGTATATTGAAAAATCATTTACAATATCTAAACTTACACACTCTAAAGAGTAATATACTTAAGAGATAAATAATAGATCTGGTTAGAAATTGATCATCATATATAGTTGTATTCACAAATTATTGATCTTAATAATAATCAGAGCTGATCTAAAAGGTCTTTCTAGAGTAAATGTAATAGCATATGGTAGCATGGGATAAGTTGGACTTAAGATAAGGGGGAAACTTTTTTACTTACATATCATAAAATTGCATATATTATGAAGAAAGCATAGCTCCTAGATATTATCTGAGAAAAGGAACTAGATTTTTAAGAGACTACTACTCAAAGCTCATCTATATTAAGTACCAGGACCCTTTTGGTATAAATCATATAAAATATAGTAGGGATTATCATGCTTATACTTAATTCATAATCAGATTAAAGTGCATACTAAAATCTTTATCTAAAACTTTCATGTTTTAACAGGGCAATTGTATCAGATATAAACCGCTTAAGAATAACATAAGGGGCTTAATTTATCTTATGGTCTTAGCATCTTATATTCAATGCCATTTACATATAGTTTTTGATACCTTGTCTCACCTTTACCTAAGTAAAAAGTAAAGTAATCCAGTTAATTTTAGTGCAAACTTCTTGAAATAAGAATCGCAATTTTACCAAATTACACTCCAAACATATCTTCCTTTCTGTTTACTCTCCATTAATGAATAAGTGAACCACTAACATTAATATTACTTTGTATAGTAAAAAGTTTAACATTAGGTCATCCAGACAAGCAGATAACTATAAAATCATTGCGCCGCTAAAAAGACCTTAAAGTGCATCTGGTTCACTCTTAGTTAAGATAGTTAGGCGAAAACAGTATACCTTGATTTTAAGCTTTTCACTATCTTGGTTAAGTATAGGTATACGTACTACCATGTTAATTTATAAATTCATGATGTAGTGACTGAACTAGTCTTAGAGCTTTAATTTCTCTAATCTCTTAGAAGAATTTATACCGGGCTAAAGGTGCAAAAGGATGCAGCCATGACAGCTCAAACATTATTACCTTTGACTGTTTCTATAATGTCAGGAAACTAGTTAATAAAAACTGAGACTGGCCTGCCAGGCTGTATGTGTTAAAGCTCATGATGAAAACCATGTTCTAATCATATAGTCAGTCAATATTATTAAAATAATTGTCAGAAATTTGACTTTGGGCTCTGCTAGTTGGCAGGCTAACCAGTATGAAGACTGGTCAGCCCTTGCCTTTTCACTTTAGGCGTTGGGGCTAGCAGCACCAGCTAACCCCTTGGCATGTCACCCATGCCATTTTGGGGATCCTCTTTACCCTAAACACCAACCAATGAAGTAAATATAAACTTATAAACAAAGGTATAATAGGAAAATGGGGAAATTTATTGAAAGGGAAGCGCCAGGTATTTATACTATTTACAAAAGGGCTACTGCACCCATCACTGACCTATTGGCTCTTCCACTGGTTCTTCCAGCCAACCACTCTTCTTCTTCTTCTACTTTATTCTCTTCCCTGGTGTTGACCCTCTCGCTCCATCCTTCCCAATGTCTGAATTAGTTTTGGTTCATCCTCAGCCTTAAGTCACGGGTGAACCATATAAATAATTAATCCAAATAAATGTCAAATTTGTATTTGACCTTTGAGTTGATATAATTGCACTGGAAACCACTTTGGTTGCTCGCTTTGACTCAGAATATCTCAGCATCTCACTGACATTACATCTTTAATAAATGAGGCACCAGAAACAACTTCAGCCACCTCAAACTTATAATTATCAGATCCACCAATATCAGACAATCAGTACAGGAAGCGAACATTTGGAGCAATACATCAGCTTTTCGCCAGAAATCCCACAATGGACCATGAATGGCTGTTGGCATCAACTACTGATTCCGCTGACTGATACTAATTGGATCATCCTCAGCTATTAGTCACCAGTGATCCTTCTACTAATTTGGGGCCACAGATTGGCCCCACTTAACCTAAATACCAAACTTGGCGGAATACAAATTTTGGCTCAACCCAAATTGGGGAGCAACTAACCAGCAATCAAACCAATTAATATGAAATTCAGTCAATAAACCATTCCACCAAGATTGGCCATATCATTCCAAATATTAATAAATCATTGGAGGATTCCATATGGTTAAAATCATGACAATAATAGTGATAGGTGACACTATGTATCACTCAATCTAAATACTGGGAGACATGTTAGTAATGATACCTATGGGCTGTTTAAGTTAAGAATTTGAAAATCTAAGTGCTCATATAAGAACGAAAGATGAGAAAATTGAACTTTCAGCATAGCCTGTTAAAGATGCTATCTTATAAACCTATCTGGGTATTAAAGGGTATGCACTGTTCCAACCAACAAAAAAGTAGCAATATCTGATAGATCAATACACTATGTGCTTTTGATGATAATTTTGGATCTAAATAAGCAGGTCAGATTACTCAAATTCTCATTTGGATTAAAGCCTACCAAAAATTTACAAGCTATAATAAAGTTTGGTCACAGCTTGACAGATAAGGGAAATCCGTCTAGTAGGACTGGATGGCCACTCCCATGGCCAGTATATTAGGGTGAATCAGTTTTAATTGAATAGGTTTCAAACGGCAAACCTAATGGGGACAAGCTTTCCACATAATCAATTGAGTTGAAAACTTAGATTAGTATATCAAATTTGACTTTAATCTGATTGGCTTGTTTACATTTAAATTTGGTTTACATACCTTGTAAAAACCTGAACCCACTTTTAGTGATTATGCCACTTGATAGAAAGCAACACAAAGGCTGACAATGACCTCTGGCGTCCATCATCTCATTGTGCAACCCCTTAACTCTTTTCAGAAATTCTTGATATTATGTAAGGTAATCAGGAAGACATTTTTATGGGGATAATGTCAGGGAGATGTCATAGAAATTTTAGACTGCCCTGACAGTTGGGATGCAAAAGCACCCAAAAGGCAAGCTAGA
Organism: Massospora cicadina; assembly: GCA_022478985.1. Taxonomy (NCBI): domain Eukaryota; kingdom Fungi; phylum Entomophthoromycota; class Entomophthoromycetes; order Entomophthorales; family Entomophthoraceae; genus Massospora; species Massospora cicadina. Next base: position 76,633 of record JAKSZP010014509.1, read on the forward strand.
ATGCCAGAGGCATTGCCGCTTGGACGACGTTGGCTTGTATGAGGAGATGTGTGATGATTGAGTGTCAGTGAATTGTGAGCGTAAAAAGTAATCTGGAAAGAAACCAGGCTGTTACAACTTAGATCCAGTGGGCCTTGCGGCAGGGAGTTGACTGATCAGATTCTCTGTTTCAGTATTACCCATAGAAGAGTTTAAAAAACGGAGGTGAGGGGGCAATCCTCGCTTGGAGTGGAGACAAATGGGCCCACAATATTTCAATATCCTGAAGGCGGATGGCCTCAACAATAGGGTTGAATTCCTAATAAATCTTTATACAATATGCCCAGTTGTTTGCATTAAGGGCTATGGTTACTATCATGACTGGTATTTTCAGCCAATGTAAGGCTTGAAGGGCCACATGGTTAATGCCATAGGGAGTTCAGCAAGGAAAAATTAGATATAAATCAAAAATTGGGAACTTAGGAAGTTTTTTTATTTATGGTAAATTAATAAAATGAACTTCAATTTCCTCGGTGTGATATGACTGCTTAAATAGACAGTCAATCTGGGGAATAACTTAGTAAAGCATGGGATTGGGTCCCTCAAGATATTACCTAACTTGCAAATCTTAAAGGGAAAGAGAAAAACAAATTCCATCTGAACTGAGTTTGAAAGAGTCAGCAGTGGACCAAGTCACTCTCAGTTTGACCTCAGATGCCCAGCTTGCGGTTTCAACGCAATTTTGATGGTTAGCATGATGGTGTCTCACCCAAAAGGCACCGGAATCTCCCAAGGTTAACCCATGTAGTGGAATTCCCAACTGGTCAGAAATGGGTTCGGGATACTCAACCCACCTGCACCTGATCACTTTGGCATCTGTTTGTCTAAGTAAGATGCATCAAATGACGATCCTGAATTTTGAAAGTTAAAATTTGAGCTATCAATAACGTTCATCAATGGAGGTACATGCCCGTTGGGCTTTGTCCCTGATGTTTTCAAGGGGAGTTCTGAGTCAGCAACAATATTGTTCAATGACCTGATGTCATTGGAGATTTTCACTGAGGATTCATCATAGGACACATTCTTATTAAGAAGCACACGCCCGGTGGGCTTTGTCCCCAATGTTTTTTGGAGGTTTTGAACTGACAACACTTCCCAATGGCCCAATGCTATTGGCGATTTTTGCTAAGGGTTTAACACTTGATTTTCATTTACCAAATGTGTGAACCTGACGGGCTTTGTTATCAAGGGTTTAAGGCTTCAGGACCTTAATTTTGAGGCCTTGGGGCTGTCAACTTAATAAGAACCTTTCAGCCCATAGGTTAGCAGCTTCCAATTATTTTGGCGCAAATTTTCCAATTTGCTGTACTAATTCATTAGAGGCAATTGTGGAGACAGGTAGTGGTTTTTCAAAAGGAGAGCTGTTACCTAACGCTTGTCTACCACATTGGAAAGATCATCCTGTAAGATGAGAGAGGCAGCTGCCCTCTTTGGACCCTTCTTAGTAAGGAATGAGAACACCTCCCAGTCTAGGCTGAGGAGATGCTCCCCCAGACTCACAGATAGGCTCTGACCCATCTCTCATCTACTAAGTGAGGTAGGTCATTCTTGTTTGTGTGGAGCACAGGAGCCTTCTTGGCCCCTTTTTAGTTCCTTAAGGGTGTTCTTTCATGTCCAGGAATAGGAGATGATCACCTGACTTACAATATCATTCCCTCTTTGAACAGTATGTTCTCCCCTTCCAGAATCTGTAAAAGCATTTAATTCTTATGTGTTTTGAGTAACTTATTAGATAGGATGGATGCAGCCTTTTAAGGGTATGGAGGACTGTGGGGTGTGATTTATTTAAAAATTTTATTTAGCTCCTTACAGTTTTTGCAATCCTTGGCACTCACCCAGCTATTTTTTGTATGAGGGTAACCTTTCCAGGCACTTAAACATTATACTGAGCAGCGGAAATTTCTGGAAGCCAGGATAGCTCCAACCTTGGCTTCATGATAGTATTTTGATGGTACTGGCTCAGGAGTGTAAGTTTTTCATTCTTTAGAGGGAAAGCTTGAAAGCACGGAAAACTTTATGATGCTTCCTATGGAAGGTATCATCAGATGAAAAGCCCAAGAAACATGGTCTTTTCTCATCAAATGGGAACTTAATGTTTGCTTAAGTTTTTTATAAAGGACATGCATTCTCAGATGGCGCGTATCTAATTTGATGGATGAGCCTAATTAAAGCTCATGAGCAGGAAGCTGTGAAGATCTGTAAATTTCTTGCAGCCATTAATGGCCTTTTGTAAGTGTTTGTAAACTTGGTTCTGGGTATTGTGGATTAGTAGCAGGCTAGACTTAGCTGCTAGAAGTTCTGATTGAAGGCGAGGAAAATTCCAAAAGGATGGATTATACCTTAAGTAGCTTCAGATAAAAGAAGCTAATGTAATATTGAGTTGTATTGTTTCTAAGTGAACCTCACTAAGGGTAAATTAGAAATAAGAATCCTGGGTAGAGGAGAATATCAGCAAAGGTACTGCTCCTGGATCTGGATTAATCTTTTCATCTTCTCTTCAAAATGCAGATAATAGGGGGTATAATGACTTGGCTTCAACTTAATATTGGAAACAGATAATTTTAGATTCAAACTATGGATTGGGGACCTGGTGTAATGGACAAGGTTTCCAAGACATTACTCACCATTCAACATAGTGCAAACAAACCAAAAATTAGGTTTCTTGATCATCCAGTAATTTAGGTAAGCATTAAAATCACAGAACGCATGGCTCAAATATTACCAAAATGGTAAATTATAATTATTTAAAGGTTGCGAATCTCAAAATTCACTCATGCAAAGTGATTTAAGCACAAATCTTACCCCAACAGGAAAGTTGCGGCAGATGTTAGTATGCTGCCAGCTTCTGTCACCTAGCAGGCTTCACAGGGCTGCGCTTGAATGGTGCATAACCAACCCTGGCTCTAATGTGGGCTGAGGTATGGCAAATAATCATGCCGCGTCTGCCTCAAGCCATCTGTTCTTGATTTGAATGGGAAAATGTCCTTGTATCGACCTAAGATCCCTAATGGACAGTGTTACATGCACCCACTGGTCCTGGTTACTTTGTTTTATTCTGTTGCTGCATCTTGATTGAAATGTACAAATGCCCTCACATTGTTCCAGTATCTTTTTTCTTCCACCAAGCTTGAAACTTATAAATTAGGCAATTAAGTTATAAATTGGACTCTTAAGCATGGGTTTAGACATAAGCCAAATGGGCTTTATTTCAAAGAAATAAAAAGATAGAATTGCAGATGAGGAAAGGAGGAACCGGTTCCCAACTGATAGATTGTAGCCTAGCATGAGCTACGCAAATTGAATGATAATTTAGGTGTCAAATGCCCAACAAAGTTTGGCATCCCACAAACTGTTGTTAGATATCAGTAGCCTAAATTTACATAAACCCTCCAAAAATTAATATTTTTAACAAATTAATCCACGCCAAATTGACTCAACAATTAACCCTCAATGGATAAGTGAGATTGCAACCGTTGGTCTAAGGGAAATCCTAAGCCCCAACCTTGGAAAATTCATGCACAATGGACCATCTAGTACTAAAAAAAGAAAATTCATGCACAATTGCCAATTGTTACACTTTGATCACTCACCACTTCTAATGGTATGCAAAAAATAGCAAAGTCGTTGTTAATAAAAAGTCTCGCTGTCTCTTCTAAGAATTGCCAAATGACAGGAAATAAATAATAAAATCTTGATGAACTGATCCAGCTCAATTATTATTGCATCAAACCCATTAGAAAGAAAGAGTTCCACTATGAATTCAACAAATATGGTACAAGTCCCTTACACCTGTTGTAGTGGGTGTAGCAGACCACTACTTCCTAACGTGTCTGATTTTTCATGGGCACAAGTAACACAGTTTGCTAACTAATTAGGAATATCTTTAGAGATACCATGTCATTTAAATAACATTTTTATGAAATTGACACATTTCTTGATTCCTGGATGACCCCTCGTGAGTGGTTATGGTGATCTCTAATGACTTCACAAAGCAGAGAACAAACCAAAGCTGTTTCTAAACATAATAATCACATCCTTCAGGGTCTAATAGATTCTTTTGTAAGGTAAGGTTTCAGTTAATCAAATACCTCTAGCACTTATAAACAAGCTGTTTAAGCTGGAAAAATTTTCAGGAAACAATGGTACATCAGGAGCCCAGTTATGACGAGGACTGCAAGTGGGCAAGAAATAGAATATGAGAGGGAGGGATGACCATGTTAAAGTCTTAAAACTCCTCATTGGTGGGGCTTAAGAAGGGTTTGTGACTCAACATATTGTGAAGGACATTCAGGGCTCCTTTAAAAAATTCATATTCAAAGAAAAACAAAAAAGATTGCAATATTCCCAGGCCCAACAATAGTCGATTCCTTCAGCTTCCTATATTACATTAGGGATTGGTCTGTTTTCAATGTAAGCTTCTTGTTGTGCACCATTGGAGAAGATACTTCTAATGACAAAAAGACTATGCTAATGCAACAAGCTCCTATAATAGATATACCCATGATTGCTCAAAGGAGGAGAAATTTTAGGAGAAAAGAATAACTGGGTGCTCTTCTCCATCATGGTCCTTAATTAGCACAGCCCCTACAGATGCCGCAGATGCATCACAAACCACAATAAAGGCATTATATGTGTCAGCATTTTTGAGAACAGAGGAACAAATAACTCCTTAATGGCATCAAACGCTTATTGGAAATCTTCTGTCCATTTGAATGTTACTTTTTCTACATCAGGGGGTGGAGGATGCTTTTAACTGATATATCACTGGGGAAATTTCATAAGAAAGATAACGGTGCCTAAGAAGCTAAATATTGTTTATAATTTGGAGGTGCGCCATTAAAGAATGGCGTCAAGCTTACAGAAAGGTATTTCATACCCATATTTTAAACCAAGTTACCCAGATTAAAGACTTAAGTCTAAAGAATTCACATTTTGAGGGCTTCAAGTAAAATCCAAAATTAAAGGGCAGGCATCGCAGCTTCAATATTCTTTTCATGCCGCTCTTAATTGGGTGAATGTACAAGGAATCCATCAATATAAACCAATGCGCAGAAAAAGCAAAGATCTTAGGACGTCATTAATTATATGCTGGAAAGTTGCAGGTGCATTTCTTGAATCTTAAGGGCGTTAATTCAAACTAGATATACTTTTTATTGCTCATATTACCGTAAGCCAAACCTTTCCTGCTACCCTTAGACTAACTTGTTTGAAGTAATGTTTGAAAAGAAATTTTGCAATCGCTTAACTGAGTTTATTCTCCAAGGGCAGAGGGTAGAGGTCATGAACAATTATTTTGTTCAGATGCTCATAGCCACATAAGGCCATAAGGTTCCATTGGCTTTCTGTGGCAAAAGTCTTAAGGAGAAGAAATAAATGAGATTTTATAGAATTTACATCCTTTCTGGAGCATGTATTATAATAAATCATTAAAGCATTACCTTCTTTTTAGTTATATGGAAAAGGGTAGTTATATTGAATAAATCCATCATTAACAAAAAAAACAATAACTTTTTTTCTTTCTACTTAATCACTTTTGAACAAATTAAAAAATTACAGCAGAACTAAACAACTTCAAAAAACTGACACATAGTAAAACCCCAATGTCCTCAGCCCTACTGCCCGCTGCTCCAAAATGGGGGTAGCAGCGGAACCCCCTAGCATCTTCCACCCATTGTGAAAATGCTTTTGAACTAGGTCGACAATCCCCCCAATGCCTCAGGTTGATATGTTCCCTCCAAAAAAATCTTGACATCCACCTTGAATGCTCTCAAGCGGAGTCTTGTAGCTCCATTGTGCTCCCCTGAAGCAAGATGCAATTCAGACTACAGGTTGAATATGGAAACTTGTTTCCTTACAATGACAAACAAATTATAGGATTAGTCCAAGTGCTTATGCAGCCTGCAGGCTTTATTGACTTCTGCCCCTACAAGCGGTACTTTGACCTCAGCTTCATCTGTGAAGCTGATGCTGCAATTACAGCCAACATTCCCCTGGTGTTCCAGAGAACCCCCATCCCAACTACTTGCACCGAGTTGCCTGATAACACCACTCTTGTGGTTCAATTTGCAGGCCTCCCCACCACCACCCACCTGATAATTTATATAACGAACGAATAGCTGGGTTGTCAGTATATGGCGCTGACACCATTCTATAATTCGTGGTTCCTAATAGAGACAATCAATATGTGGGCCCTTACGCCTTTGCAACTATATGCCCAATATCAACCAAAATCACCATTTTAATCCCCCCATTCACTGTTGTCCCCTCTGCCACCAACCACTTTTTCTGGGCCAGAGTAGACAAATGGCGCATGATCTACCCCATTTTTTTGACATGGACTGTAAGGAGAGTGTCTATAACTATCCTGTTTCCAGCGTGGTGGTGCTCAATGCACAGAGCCAACACCAGGAAATAAGACGTTAATACCAAAGCTACTAGAGCCCAGCAGAGAGTGCTGGAGCCATAATAACTAATGCAGAGGAGTGCAATAAATAATCACACAAAAGCAATGCAGTGCACAGGGGAAAAAGGGGTAAACGTCACAGGTTGGAGGGTACCTGGGCGAACTAATGGTGAACAAGGGGATAAGCTCATTGTAGTTAAAATAAAATGGTTAAGGTAGCGTGAGACCTCCTTGAAGGGGTCCGCACACAGGATCATTTTGAATATTATTTAATAAAAAATGGTAAAACGGGGAAATTTAAGTGGGAAAGTTGACTAACAAGGAGTGTTGGTCATAAAACCATATTTAAACTGAGTTGGGGTAATTATGGGTCTGTGGAAGTGGGCACAAGCCTTGACGCTTTAATAGGTACACGCTCCCATCCAATTTGGTTGAATACACCAAAATTGCCTTCACTTGAGTGATTGATTGCAGCTGTATTCTACCCAAACACATAATTTTGTAACTCAAACGGGTTCTGAAACCCCATTAGCAAAAAAACCAAATTGAACCATCTTTGTTTGTTACATAGATCGTCCATTTTAACACTTGAGATGACACAAGGGGCTGGGCATTTTGCACCTCATTAGTATCAACCTAGACATATTGGGATTGTACCCAGCGTTGGTCTAATATGTGCTTAAGGTCAGGAAGAGCCTGAAGTTTCACCTTCTGGGCCTCCTGTCGCCCAGCCTTATCCTTGGCGTTGGTTTTCACTATCAAGTTGTTTAACCATGACATTACCCTCTCCTCCTTCTTGGGCTCCACCCCCCTCCAGGGACATTCGCTAAGGAGAAGTTCTTATGTGCAGGTGGCAACTTCATAGCAGCGACGGAAGGCTTGGACTTTGATCCTGCAGCCTCAGAAAAACGATTATGGAATGATTCAATCAGGTCTTGGGCATGTACACAGTCATGTGCTGGCACCCAACTGTTCTCAGCCGTGTCAAACCCCTTCCAAGATACTAGGTACTCAAGACGTCTTTTAACATGGCTGGAGGCTACTATTTCTTCCTCTTCCCATTCTGGTGCCCCAACCACGAGATAAGCCTCAGGAGTCTCAGGTGGGGGCCCTCAAACAACGTCAATTTGCTCTCATGAAAGACTTAGAAGATCTGAAACGCTGAGGGAAGATCCAACTGGTATGAGTCATGACCCACCTTTCTAATAAAGAGGTAAGGACCAATCCTCTTTGGACCCAGCTTTTTGCATGACTGCTTGATAGGGATGTTATGAGCTTCAAGCATCATGAGATCCCCTTCCTTGTACGCAAAACGCTCTTGGCGCTTCCCATCAGCGTTCTCCTTATAAACTAGCATTGCCACATCCAAACTTGTGGAAACCCCCTGGTGGACCTTCTTGATAGTCTTGGCAAAATCCACCACCGCTTCAACTTTAGATCTACAACTGGGCTCCATTTTAAAGGAGGGGTTAGAGCCATGGTTGATTAAAAAGGTTGGACAACCAATCGAAGAGTGCAAAGTATTGTTGTAACTAAATTGGGCCATAGGAAGGTGAGAAACCCAATCTGGATGATCTGCGGCGGTGTAACACCGCAGAAACTGTTCCAAGCACTGGTTCACTCGTATAGTCTGCCCATCTGATTAGAGGGTGATAGGCAGTTGAACGGCAGGGGCGAATCTGAAGAGTCTTGCACAACTCTTTCCAATATTCAGAGGTAAAATGGGGTCCCCGCTCACTGATAATCTCTTGGGGAACCCCATGAAGCGCAAACACATGAGTGACGATGAGCCTAGCCATCTCAGCTATAGTTACTGTTGTTCTGAAAGGAATAAAGTGGGCGAACTTCATAAAATGGTCCACCACCATGATGGCATTGTAACCATCAGAAACAGGTATTTCCACAATGAAATCCACCAATAGAGAAGTCCAGGGCCCTTCAGCTTTCTGGACTGGTACCACCAACCCCGCTAAAGGTTGACAATTTGGCTTCATTTGGTTGCAGATTAAACACTCCTTGCAATACCGCCCCACCTGAGCGGGCAAGCCCTTCCAATTGTAGGTGCGACGTATCAACTCCAAAGTCTTTTCTTTGCCAGGATGACCAATGGTGATTCCATCATGATGGTCCCGGATGATTCTCAGGCGCAGTGGTCCAGCAAGTACTCAAAGGCGCCCCTGAAATCACACCATCTCATCCTTTACGTGATAGCCCCTGGATAGGTCCTCTTGATTTAAAGCTCTCTTAGAAAGCACCATAGTATATTCAGCAGACAGCGGCTGAGAAAGGACCACCTTTCTGAACATACCATATTCCTCTACATTTTCCAGAGGTTCAAGCGCTGGCCCATTGGCTGAGGGAGAGGGAAGTTGAGACACAATTTTATTTGGAGGAATCATCACCTGTGTGTTGTGTACCTCTACCTCCTTGGGATCTGGAGCTAACGCAGGGTTGCGGCTTAAAGAATCCGCCAAATCATTATCCTTGCCCTTGGTAAATTCATAAGAAAAGGCAAATTGGGAAAGGGTCACATGCCAACGGGTCTTCCAGGGGTTAGGACATGAGGGGCGCAGTAGTACAGCAAGGCCCGGTGATCTGTGCATATGTGGAATGGTTGGGTAGAGCCATGCAGGTGGTGACTTCAATAAGTCAGCGCCTCCACCACTGCTAGTAACCCCTTGTTACATATGGCGTAATTCAACTCAGGCAGAGACATTTCCTAGAAAAATATCCCACTGGATGCTCTATCTCATCTTCGCCTTCTTGTAACAAGGTAGCCACTATGGCGAAGTTGGAGGCATCAGTAGACACAAAAAATTCTTTGGAAGAGTCAACATGGTGAAGGATGGACGTGGACAACAGGGTGCACCTCACAGCTTGGAAAGCATCTTCCAAAACTGGGGACCACTGAAGTACTTTTGCACCACTTGCCTTTTACAAGGGTGCTGCCACCTCAGAAAAGTTTGGCGTGAACTTCTTGAGAAACGTACACATCTTAAAAAACTCCTCAATTCTTTTACTAAAGTAGGGGTAGGACACTCACGAATAGCCTTCTCCTTGTCTGGAGTTATCATATGGCCTTGGTCAAACACGAAGTTGCCCAGAAACGTGACCTGGGACTTGAAGAATTCACACTTGCTAATCTTCAGCGTAAGGCTGGCTGCCTTTAACCGCTCCACCACTTGCCAAAGGTGTACTGCATGGGATTCCTGATCAGGGGTAAACACCAGGATATCATCCATGTAGGCAACCGCGCATACCCCAACAAGTCTCCCAACGCAGTATCAATGCGACATTGAAATATGGCAGGGACATTCTTAAGCCCAAAGAGCATGACCCAAAACTGGAAAATTCCTTTTTTTAGTGCAGAATGCGGTTAACCACTCCTGGCCCTTCTTTATCCAGATCTGATTGAACGCATTGAGGCAATCCAGTTTGGAAAAGATCTTCGCCTTCTCCAAAAAGCGTGCAATCTTTGAATCCAAAGGGATGGGATGGAGGTCTGGTAAAGTAATGTTGTTGAGGTTCCCATAGTCTATGCACGGGTGTAGAGTACCATAAGCCTTCTCAAGAAAGAGAAGGGGGAGCAAACAGGAGAGGTCCGCTGAAAAATTGCGCCTTTGGCTAACTGCTCCTTCACCCACACATCTAACGCCTCTTTCTCCCAGACAGTCAATGGGTAAATGGGAGAAGAAATATGCACTAGATCCACCATGAGTTTGAAGTCACAGTTGTACCTGGAATGGTCAGGTATTGCATCAGCTGAAGCTGCATCAAAGGAAGATTCAAAACCCTCCAAACAAGAAGGTAGGGGAACCACCACAGTGGGCTTCATCATAGAGGCAAGGCTAAGGGTGTGAAGGTGGGGCCAGTGGGGCAAGTCTCCCTGAGCGTCAGCCTCAGACAAAGGAACAACAAGAGTGCGACCATTCTTTACTGTTAGGGATAGGGTATTCTATTTCAAGTTGGTTCTAACGTCAAAATTTCGCCACCACTCTACACCCAAAAGGATAGGGTACAGGAGGCTTTTGATATCTTGGAAGTAATTGGACAAGTGGTATTTTCCAGTCTTATTGTCCACTTTCCCAACGACCTTCAGAGTTGGAATACCTTGGGACGCCCCTCCCCTAACCATCCTACCAGGAAAGTAATGCATCCCAAGTTAGTCGGCTAGGCTCTGGTACATGAATTTTCCTTGGCACCAGTATCCACCAGAAAAGTGGTGCTGAATTTCCCTAAAGGATAGGAAAGGATAGCAGTCAGCAGAAAACACCTGGAATGGTCTTTATTAAAGCTGAAAATGCCAGTAAATTACCACCAAACTCAACATTTGGTATTAACATGTCACCCTGGTATGATTTTGAATCGAAGAATGGAGAGGGATACTTGGCCACTCTTACTACTGAGGCCACATATCCCACCATTTCTTCAGCAGGGGCATAAGCATTTTCATATTGTAAGCGCAGTTCCTTTTCAACTTCCTGAGTGCTGCAAATCATGGAAGAGGTCAAAGGGGATTTTCTGGGGTGATTTGGTACACAGGAATAGGTTACTTCTCTAAACCATGAGAGAGCAAATATAGTTCAGAGGTATACATAGTGTTTTCGTTATAAAACGCGTTTTTAGATGCAAATGACCCTATTCCCATAATAACACCAGAATGCCCAACGCTATCCAAGGCCAACACCCCCAGTTCCACCTGCACCAAATCCTCCAGCATCATCTGAATGTGCTGTTGAATTAAAACCCGTTTAGTAAAATTGAAATTGATAAACTCAATAGAAAGTCAGGTAATCACAACTTTCGGACCTTGAAACATCCATATCCACCAGGTATGAGCATAAAGGGTGAATACTTTCCAGTTGGAGGCAACCATGATAACGCTGAGTTGCTCTAATCATTGGGGAAAAGAGAAAACAGCGGTTCAGCTGACCACAGCCAAAGCCCATGGCTGGCGCCCACAGTTTCCACTCTAAAAAAGTACCACACAGAAAAATTATGTGCACATAGAATTGTGAGGTTGGTCAACTAATTTTAGGAGAGTGTCTATAACTCTCCTGTTTCCAGCAAGGTTGTGCTCAGTGCACAGAGCCAACTCCAGGAAACTAGCTGTTAATACCAAAGCTACTAGAGCCCAGCAGAGAGTGCTGGAGCCATAATAACTAATGCAGAGGAGTGCAATAAATAACCACACAAAATCAATGCAGTGCACAGGGGAAAAAGGGGTAAACGTCACAGGTTGGAGGGTACCTGGGCGAACTAATGGTGCACAAGGGGATAATCTCATTGTAGTTAAAATAAAATGGTTAAGGTAGTGTCATGGAAATGGCAGAAGAAGTTTAGACCGGCCTGCCAGTCAGGGTGCGTAAGCATCCAGAAAGCAAGCCAGAATGCCAGATGCATTGTTGACCGTATGACTTGATATGGAGCTGGGAAATAGGATACCACAAAATGGTGGTGGAACGTCAAGGTTAGGAGTATCCCAACAACAAACCACACTGAATAGATTTCGGACGGAGGAGTTCTGCTAACAGGGGTGGAAACTACTGGGGTAGTTTCTGCGAGATTCTTGGTTGTTAAGATCATTTTGTTGGGGGTAAAAGAGAGGTGGATTTTCTCTTATAGTTGGCAAACATAGGGCCATAAAATCCCCATATATTGCTGCTGAAAGGTCATGAGAACCAGGTTGTAGAGCCAAAAATTTTGAACTTGTCAAGTCCAATTGGCAATAGAGGGAATCATGGTAACCAAGAGAATTGGTATGGCCCACCCAGAGTGCGGGGCGGTGGACCACCAGGCAAACACCATATGGAATGTGGTTGAAAGGAGGGAGATAAAAATTTGGGAATTTTTTAACAAAATTTTTATTTGGGAAATAAAGTAAGAAAAATCGACCAAAAATCTTCTCAGTGCCTTGCAACTGATTAAATAGTGGTCAATTGATGAAAACGTGGTCAATATCCACAAATTTGGCCTAACCAGTAAATTGGATGGTAGATGGAGGTTTATTCTTTGGGAACTATCATCGCAAAATTTGGAGGCGGGCTGAGTCTCTGTCAGTTCAACCTCAAATGTCTGGACCAGGGGTCAATTATGTTTCTGATGGTTAGCACGACGGCATTTGGCCCAACAAGCAACGGGAATCCCACAAGGCCATCCAATATAGGGATGGGACCATTTGGTTGGGAATGGGTTTGGGATGGCCAACCCACCCATGCTCGGTCAATTAACCATTTGTTCAGTCAATAGAGGCCCATTGGGCACAATGCCTGAATTACTATTGGAGGGTTTTGAACTCTCAACGATGGCACCCAATATTTGTTCTGCTGAATTTGGGGTTGAATCGGAACTGTCAGGTGATCCAGCTGATGTTTCATTCTTCATGCTTTTACAACCATTCAAATTTTGGCCATCAGCCCAATTGCCACCCAAATTAGATCTGACTGATTTCAGTTTGATAATCTCAGCACAAATTTTCACTGATTCCCCACAACAGTTCTGCTGAGGTGAGTGAGGAAATTGGGGGTGGGATCCAAAGCGGACAGGCTGTCACCCATCGCTCATCAACTATGTGGGTGAGATCGCCTTGGGTGATGAGGGGTACTGCTATCCTCTTTGGTGTTTTCTTACTTGTGAATGGAAAGATAGCTCGATTGAGAGCCAAAGGACACTCCCTGAGACTTACATTACCCTTTCCTTTTTGCAAAGGAATGGCCCCCCACCGGGAAACTGCACCAGAGCCACGTTCTTATGCGCTTTGGGTAACTTGATAGCCATAATTGTCGCGGCCTTCTGCAGCGGGCGGGGAGCCTCAGGGTGGGATGTGTGGAAAGCATCAACCAGGTCCATACAATTTGTGCAATTGCGCGCCTTGACCCAACTGTTTTCATAAGCTGGATATCCTTTCCAGGCCACAAGGTATTAGACTGATCATCGTGACTTCCGAGATGCCAGGATGGCCTCCACTTCAGCTTCCTCCTCATTGTTGATGACAATTGGTTCTAGGTCTGTGGGAATCACACCCTTGAAGGGCGACAGCTGGGATACATGGAAAACTAGGTGTTGCTTCCAATGCGCGGGAAGCTTCAATTGAAATGCCCATTATCCAATATCTATTCCACTAAGTGGGTACCTGAATGCTTGCTGGAAAATTTTTGGGAAGGGGTTTGGATTTGCAAAGGGCAGGTATCGAGCATGACATAGGAACCCACCTTAAAGTCATGACCCAAAGGCGCTTACAATCCGCAAATCACTTGTAGTCGTCAATAGCTTTAGTAAGGTGTTCCTGCACTAAAGCTTGGGTAAATTGAATATAGCCAGTATAATCCATGGCAGCTTGCACTTCTGGTCGCAAGCATGCCCCAACTGAGAATGCTGGGTTATAACCCAACGTTGCTTCGTATGGTGAGAAACCCATGGAAGTGTGAGTCCCATTATTATATGCGAATTGGGCAAGAGGCAGGTCATTGGCCCAGGTATCTTGCACTGCTACCACATAACAACACAGGTATTGTTTGAGAACTTGGTTAACCCGCTCAGTCTGGCCGTCAGACTGGGGATGATACGCCGGGGTTATCTTAAGGATTGACAAGAGTTTGCTCCAAAACTGGGCGGTAAACTGGGTACCCCTGTCACTAACAATTTCCTGGGGAAGGCCAAACATTGAAACACATGGCGAATGAATAGACGCGCCGTTTCTTCTGATGTAATCTCAGAAGTACAAGGAATGAACAGGGAAAATTTGGTAAAGCGATCTACCACCACCATTACCGCTTTGAAACCATTGGAGTAGGGGAGTTCAACAATGAAATCTATGGACACCGAGGTCCATGGACCTTCCACCTGTTGTAGAGGGTGCAGGAGGCCATTTTTTCCGGAATGATCTGGCTTGGCCCTAGCACAAGTAACACAATCGGTGATCCAAGTCAGAACCTCTTTGGTCAGTCCTGCCTAATTAATGGTTTGCTTGATCAGATTGATGCATTTCTTGTTACTGGGGTGTCCTGACCGCGGGGGGATCATGGTGTGCATGGAATACGTTCAGGTGGAAGGAGGGAGGCACCCAAACATGAGAATGAAAGTAGATGAGACCTTCTTCTAAAGAATATAGGGAGTGTTTGGGGCTCGAGTGAGTCAAGTGTTCAATCAACTCCACGCCCTCAGGGCAGGCCATTTGACCAGCTAGCACCTGGGCCAATAATGGATTGTTGGGCAACAATGCGGTGGAGGAAACAATGGAGGGAGCAATTGATAGGATTTGAGTAGCAGGGATCATGGTAATGAGATCCACTTCCTCAGGTTCTGAGGGACAGTGAGCGGGACTACAGCTTAGGAAATTGGGAAGGACATTTAGTGCACCCTTGACAAATTCATATTTGAAGTTAAAACTGCACAGGTCCTGATAGGTTTGGGCTTGCTGGTGTGCCAATTTTTGGGGTTTGCAAAAATACAAGAGAGCTTGGTGATCTGTGCGAACTGTTAACTCATGATGAGCACCTTGCAACAGGTACCGCCAATGAGTTAATGCCCATGCAACAGCGGCCAGTTCCTTGTCATAGATGGCCCAGGACTGCTCCATAGTGGTGAATTTTTGGGAGAAATAAGCGACTGGATGTTTGAGACCATCGTGGTCCTGAAGCAGCACTGCGCCCACAGCTACTGATGAAGCATCGCATGTGATGATATATGGTTTGGTGGGATTGACATGTTTCAAAATGGGAGGGGACACAAACACTTCTTTGATTGCTTTGAACGCCTGCTGGCATTCGGGGGTCCAACAAAACGGTACATTTTTCCCTGTGAGGGGGTGGAGCGGGGCGGCCAACTGGGAAAGTGCGGGGGAGAATTTCTTTAGGAAAATGATAGTACCCAAGAAACTTCGAAGCTGCTTCTGTGTAGTTGGGGTTGGCCATTCTCAGATTGCATCTAATTTGTTGGGGGGGATGGCGACCCCTTCTTTAAGTACCAGGTTTCTGAGAAATGTAACCTCTTCCTTGTAAAACTCACATTTGGAAGCTTTGAGGAACAGGCCTGCTTTGTGCAAAGCAACCACCACTGCTTCTAAGTTGATAACGTGTTGCTCAGGAGTTGGGGAATGGACTAGGATATCATCAATATAAGCAATAGCACAGGAAAACTGGAGATCCCCTAACGCATTGTCAATCATTCGTTGAAACGTAGCAGGAGCATTTTTCAACCCAAAGGGCATTACGCGAACTTGAAAAATGCCCCACCTCATTCAGATTGCGGTCAACCATTCTTGTCCTTCTATTACTCAAATCTGATTGAAAGCGTTCACCAGATCCAATTTTGAAAAGACATGGGATTTGGAGATTGCCTGACTGATTGTCTGCTCCAGGGGCAATGGGTAGGGGTCTGTAACTGTGTTTTGTTCAGGTGACTGTAATCTATGCAAGGGCGTAGCGATCCATCCAATTATCTTGCAAAGATGATAGGGGAAGTGATGGGAGACGTTTCTTTAAACAACCAGCCTTTTTTTAGCATATCGTCCAACCAGGTATTGAGTGCAACTTCTTCCACCATATGGGGATACAACGGGCAATTGATGTTTGCCAATTCCACGGTTGTCCAAAATCCACAATCATACCTAGTATGTTTTGGCAGATGGTCCACCTTGTCCATGTCAAAAATCCTGTGATATGGCATTAAATTTTTGGGGAACTTAGCTGGAATGCCCACGGAAGTGACTAGGGTGGTGATAGAGCCAGTTCCTTGGATTTTCTCGAGGGTGTTGATCAGAGGGAACTCTCCTTCCAAATCGTCATTGGCAAATAACAACGTATTCAAGTCCAAATGAATCCTTACATGTTGTTGGCGCCACCATCCCACCCCCAAGATCACCGGTAATACCAGGTTTGGCATGGCCAAAAAACGATCACTGAGGTTATATTGGTGAATTGAAAAGTATATCAGTCGGCGAACAACGTATGAAGACTTATAAGCAGAGGAGGCCACCATTACTGAGGAGCCCACATCCATATCCAGCTTTAGTTGTTGTGCCAACTCTACACTCATGAAGTTCCCCGCTGCTCCGGTATCCACCAGAGCTTCAAAGGAGACATGGTGGGAACTGATACTAATTCTCATGGGTATAAGAAAATAAGCGCAATTTTGTTTATTGGGAGATATGACTGACTCATGGGTGACTGAAGAAATGATAGGTGGGTTGAGACCAGGGTCAGGATTATTAGCTGGAGCGAAAATTGGAAGGACCAGGACCAAGCTAATTGTTTCCTTCATCTGGACTTAAACAGAATCGTTAAAAGTTATCTCTGGGAACACTAACTCAGACTCAGGAGTTCCAGCAGAGTTGGAATCCATGTCCGCTATTATTTTAGTGTCGGGCACGTCATCTGCACCATCACTAAGAAATCCTATCATGAAATTCCTTTCCTGATACAAGGAAACATGGCGAGGCAAAGCTTTGATAGTAGTTGCTGTGACGCCTATTTGATCTATTGATCCTTGGGTGGTAGACCAAACCACGTGGTGAGCAGAAACTGAATTCAAACTCTCTCTAAAGACTGCCTGAAGCATGTCAATAGAGTTTAAATAAATGGTCTGATTGGGATAAAAGGGAATTCAAGGCGGCTGATACAACAGTCATCATGGAGGCAGGGTCTCCTTTTTGTGTGGAAGAACATAAAAGACTTCTCACCCAGTGATGAGCCTCCCTGTCCACGGCATCTAACAATGAGAGACCTTGTTGGGTCTCAGATATTGCAGAAGCATTATTGAGTGTGATTGTTGTGTGCATTTGTACTTTGGTGAGTGCGTCCAGAACCTGATTGGCGATTTCTTGGGAAGGGATACTCAATATTTTCCCCAGGTCAGAGGAAATAGGAGGAGATGCAATCGTCACCTCTTGGGTAGCTTGAAGGAGTTTTCCCAGAATAGAGCAAATGCTTCTCCCAAAGTCAGAGAGTGACCAAACAAGCAACAAACAGCATACAACTGATTGCACGTTCATCTGGTAGAGAGTAACCACTGTGGCGCCAAATTTGAAAATCAAGGCGGAAGTGGCTGGAAGTAATGGTTGGTTGATTATGTCATGGAAACGGCAGAAGAAGTTTAGACCAGCCTGCCAGTCAGGGTGCGTAAGCATCCAGAAAGCAAGCCAGAATGCCAGAGGCATTGCTGACCATATGACTTGATATGGAGCTGGGAAATAGGATACCACAAAATGGTGGTGGAATGTCAGGGTTAGGAGTATCCCAACAGCAAACCACACTGAATAGATTTTGGACCCAGGAGTTCTGCTAACAGGGGTGGAAACTACTGGGATAGTTTCTGCGAGATTCTTGGTTGTTAAGATCATTTTGTTGGGGGTAAAAGAGAGGTGGATTTTCTCTTGTAGTTGGCAAACATAGGGCCATAAAATCCCTGTATATTGCTGCTGAAAGGTCATGAGAACCAGGTTGTAGAGCCAAAAATTTTAAACTTGTCAAGTCCAATTGGAAATAGAGGGAATCATGGTAACCAAGAGAATTGGTATGGCCCACCCAGAGTGCGGGGCGGTGGACCACCAGGCAAACACCATATGGAATGTGGTTGAAAGGAGGGAGATAAAATTTTGGGGTTTTTTTAACAAAATTTTTATTTGGGAAATAAAGTAAGAAAAATCGACCAACAATCTTCTCAGTGCCTTGCAACTGATTAAATAGTGGTCAATTGGTGAAAACGTGGTCAGGATCCACAAATTTGGCCTAACTGGCAAATTGGATGGTAGAGAGGGGGTTTATTCTTTGGGAACTGTCATCACAAAATTTGGAGGCGGGCTGAGTCTCTGTCAGTTTGACCTCAAATGTCTGGACCAGGGGTCAATTATGTTTCTGATGGTTAGCACGATGGCATTTGGCCCAACGAGTGACGGGAATCCCACAAGGCCATCCAATATAGGGATGGGACCATTTGGTTGGGAATGGGTTTGGGATGGCCAACCCACCCATGCTCGGTCAATTAACCATTTGTTCAGTCAATAGAGGCCCATTGGGCACAATGCCTGAATTACTATTGGAGGGTTTTGAACTCTCAACGATGGCACCCAATATTTGTTCTGCTGATTTTGGGGTTGAATCGGAACTGTCAGGTGATCCAGCTGATGTTTCATTCTTCATGCTTTTACAACCATTCAAATTTTGGCCATCAGCCCGATTGCCACCCAAATTAGATCTGACTGATTTCAGTTCAATAATCTTGGCACAGATTTCACTGATTCCCCACAACAGTTCTGCCAAGGTGAGTGAGGAAATTGGGGGTGGGATCCAAAATGGATGGGCTGTCACCCATCGCTCATCAACTATGTGGGTGAGATCACCTTGGGTGATGAGGGGTACTGCCATCCTCTTCAGTGTTTTCTTACTTGGGAATGGAAGATATCTCGATTGAGAGCCAAAGGACACTCCCCAAGACTTACAGTATTTAAAAAAAAATGGTAAAACGGGGAGGAATTTATTTAGAAAAGTTTACTAACAAGGAGTGTTGGTCACAAAACCATATTTAAACTGAGTTGGGGTAATTATGGGTCTGTGGAAGTGGGCACAAGCCTTGACGCTTTAATAGGTACATGCTCTCATCCAATTTGGTAAATACACTAAAGCTACCTCTACTTGAGTGATTGATTGCAGCTGTATTCTACCCAAACACATAATTTTGTAACCCTAACGGGTTTTTAAAAACCCCGTTCACCAATTAACTGAATTGAACCATCTTCGTTTGTTACATAGATTGTCCATTTTAATGCTTGGGGCGACACAAGGGGCTGGGCGTTTTGAACCTCATTATTACCAACCTGGGCATATTTGGCTTGTACACAGCGTTGGTATAATATGTGCTTAAGGTCAGGAAGAGCCTGAAGTTTCACCTTCTGGGACTCCTGTCGCCCAGCCTTATCCTTGGCATCAGTTCCCACTATCAAGTTTTTTAACCATGACATGGACCATTCAAAGAGGCGCTTCCTCAAATAGCCCAAGCTGGAGCCCACACAGTTGACTCCCCCCATGATGCTTTCATTACTGACATAAAAACTTTTAAATGGTGCAAAATCCTCCCTCACCCTCCACCAAAAATGGTACTTGCAATTTTCACTGATTCAGCCAATAAGGAACCTACATGTTAAACCCTACTCCCACTCCAACTAATCAGAAGCCAGCATGGACCCCAGTAAGTTCAAAAAAAAACCACACGGCCACCCAACCCAGCCCACCCATATGCCAATTGACTATTGTTTTCAACAAAATTCCTTGGTTTATTTGGAGGAAGTCAATGATTTGGGATATTTATTCCTAAATTGGTCAAGTCCCAGGCCTTGAAATATACCTAAACGCAGAATATGCAGCTCAATTTTAACTCAGCACTATGCTCTACACTCTGATGCTGATGAATTATGAAGTGACCACTAACTCACCAAAGAGGTTGTTGCCTCCCTGATTGTTGCCCCTTCCAAACGGCCATAGCAAAATCAGTCACAGTCTTGGCCAAGGAGATACCCGCCCCTGTCCTTTCTCTATGAAAAAAGTTCATAAAAAAGAATTCATCTGATTCTACCAAATTTCCAACAATGCATTACAAAAAGTTGTGATGGTTGCAAAATTTGGCCCCAAGACCTGCATTACCAGCAACAACATTGCCACCTTCACCACCCTTCCCAAAGTTTGCCTCAAGGCTGAGAAAGCCCTATCTGAATATATCACCACCCTCCTCATATCAAAATTTGAGCTGCAAGCCCTATTCTCTTACCTTGACCCCTACTTTGAGGATACACCCACGCCCATGCTCTCAGTGCTCTGCTGTACACTGTCCAACACAGAGGAGGAAGATGAGCCTCCCAATCCAGTCACCCCTCCATGGATGCATAGCGGTTTACTGCATCTGACTGGTTAGATCATTTTAGTCTTTTTACTATTTTTTGATGTAGTTTAAGTGATATTATTGTCTCTTAATGTTTATTAAATTTTAGTTTAGTATAAGTTTTGCTACTCAGAACTTGGTATTGTCCGTCCCCTGGTCAGCTTGCCTCAATTTAAAGTAAAATGAAATAAAACAAAACAAAAAACATGTTTAGAATGAAGCGTAAGACAATTATCTTTTTCTAAATTGAAGCTAGCTTTATATGTCATTTACTAGAAAGACAAGTTAGGTGTTAGCTCAGTGAGGTAGAACATAAACTGATTGATCTCAATGCACTTGCTGTTGATTAAGTATTGATGTGAATAAACTTGGCGCATAAGAGTGTATTCTCAAAAATATAGTAAGTTGGAGTTTAGGTTTAAAATTACCTGTTGATGATACTACCAACCTACCCCAAAGATAACTTAAAGCAGTAAATTTGGCGTCATAGTAAAACTGTTACAAAGGAAGAAGTTATGCACAGAAAATGGAATAGGGCGTCACACTTTGTAGAATAACATTGGAGATGAAGAAACACCCAATAAAGAGGAACCCATTTCTTGATCCAGATCTAGATGTTACACTATTTTTAGGCTAATTAAGTATATATTCACAAATGTATACAAGAGGGCATCAAGGGAAACCTTGTGGGATACCAACTATATCTCAATAGGCAACAAAAAAAGGGCATAATTCTATTTATTTGCACAGTCACAAGGCATAACTGGCTGGGACAAGGTAATCAAAGATACTAATTGGACTAGTTTCAAAAAAGGGGACCACATTCTTTAGCTGGAAGGGTTACATCACTCTCTGCATGTTGTACTAAGTACAATATAGGCGTCAAGATATTCAAAGACCTCTGTTTTCCATTAGTATCTAAATTGACAGATGGAGTTTGATCCCCAAAAGCAGGTAGATACATGGAGGGTTAAGATAGAGACGAGATCTGGCAGATATAATATATCAATGGTTGCAACCTGTCCAGATTTTACATTATAATTGGAGGTAAATGAAAAGGTCAAATTCAGGCCTGGATTTATATTATGTTTTAGTGTTTGTTGGTCTTTAAGTATTCCAAAACCATGACGTTAAAGTCTTGATTAAATGAACAAAATAACCACCAAAAAGACACAAGACTAACATAGATTTTGAGTTCGTCTTATATAAAAAAGTATCATATAGCCTAATTTAAGAAAGGTGGAGAAGGCTATAATTAAGGATTGGCCAATTAAGTCATAAAATTACCTGATAAAACTGAGACTGGCCTGTATAGCAATATGATTTGAAACTTTAAGGCCTCAGGTGCCAGCCATCAAACTGGACGGGGGTGTGCACCCCCTGAAAACTAAAAGAGTTTAAACCCAAAGGGCTGTCCCACAACCAGATCTCTGACCTAAGACATACCCTGGCCAAGAAATGCGTGCTGCTGCGTCTCCATGCTTGCCACGCGTAATTTCTATCACCCCTCAACTTAAACACATTCAAGTTTTAAAATCTGCATTTTTATCTAAAGAAAATCAAGCAGTTTTGTGAAAACATTGGAAGAAAGAGTAAGCTCTCCACTATAGTACCCATTCCCAGTCCCCAACAGGAGCTCAAAAAGAAGTCAATCTGAGTGTGGAAAATTTACCTAGCAAGCCAAATTCAAGCAAAAAATAAAAAAGGGCTGAAAACAGGGAGAAAAACTGAACTATTACAAGATTAAAACAATAAATTAAGGAACCATCTAGTACTAAAAAAAAACAATAAATTAAGAAAGATGAAATCTAGGAAAATAACTTTATAATAGCTTGGAAATGTCAGTTAAAACTATATAAGATAAAATGGGATTTAAAACCATTAATTGACAGATAAAGATTGAAAAATCATTCCCTACTATCAAAGTTTAGCTTAGCAGTTTTCCCCCATCACACCACAAACCCAGCACCCTTCTCATAATAGGGTGTTGGTTAGCTTTTTCTTTATCTTTCCATTAAAGTTTAATAAAAAATTTGGAAAACTTCTTTTTTTGTTATTCTAAAAAATTAAGCAGTAGATGTGAACTAATTATTTAAACCGCTTAGCACATCCTCCATCAAAGCGCTCTTTCCATCCCATTGAGATCAGCGATGCCTTTTGAACTGTGGGTGCCTTAGTGGGTTATTTCATACCCACGAAAGAGGCCAGGTCTTACTTGGCACGTTGAGTTCCTAACAGGATGAAGATTACAACTGTAAGTCCTGTTGTGCAGACCCTCCATATAAACAAAAAAATTCTGGTGCAGAAAGGACCCCACAACCCCCAATGGCCCCTCTGGTGCACCTCAGTGACTTGGAACATGTGATTAATGAAAGGTGAGTAACTGCCCTGCCCTCATAGATCCTCCTTATTGCCCTACATTAACTCTTCTACTCTGTAACTATTCTAGGAAGGAGTATGCATAGAGGTGGTTGAGGTCAGGAGCCTCTGGAATAAATTTAAGGCTCATCCCACCTCAAAGCCATTAACCCAGTTACAGAGTGGATATACCAGATGCATCAAGTCTTCCTTAGCATCAGGTATGGTGGATCTAATCATAAAAAGTGTTACAGATCTCAAATTGAACCCTGGATTGTTTTGGTGTTAATTTTTCTAATTTACTAGTCAGGACAAAAAAATTATAACCCAACTATGACGAGGCCCCATCTGGAGCAATCTGTGCAAGGTCAGACTTATCAGCCTGAATTGTAGTCTAAACCTCTATCTAAAATAAAATCTTGTCTAAATTATGTCCCTCAATATCATACATTCCTTATACCCAATCACCTAATGCACAGAATTACAGACCCTGAAATGAGATTTGTAATCCTCTCTACCCCTTCAATACCATCTACTATATAAGCAACCACCCTCCTTTTTTTAGCACTACTAGTGTGCAACCCAAAAGGGGGAGCCGCCACGCATCTTTAATTTGCAAATGGGCCAAAAAAGGGATTATTAGAAATAAAAACATCCCTAATATGGCACTTCAGCTAACAGCCTAGGAAGCAACCACCCTCCTTAGGGTAAGTTGCTAGTTTATTTTCCCCTCTAAGTTCTCTTAAACAAATCATTTTGTGTTTACGCCCTTTGTCATTATCCACCCTCCACGCCAACTTTCTAATTTTAATTTAAGTTATCTGGAAAATGAACGCTTTATCCAAAGAATAACTCTAACAATTGTGAGCAGATGTTCCAGACCATAAGTCTAACGTTGCTCCTTACCTTCTTTGAGCTTGTGGGTCATTAATTCCATGATTATGGCTGACAATTCATTGTGCACTCCTTGGGAACTGAAGTCTACCTTATCCTTAACTGATCCATACCATATGGGTCGCAATTCACCCATTTCATATTTAAAATTATCTTAACCATTTCAACACAATACTTTCCAGCAGCGACCTTTAAGGAGTTATCATCCTCCCCTCCTCTCCTAACCTTATGGGTTGCCCTTATTAAAGCCTTCTGGGTTGTTTTTAGGCCTTTGGTATGTTTTTAAACATATTTATCTTCAATTATCCCTAAAGAATCTCTTAAAAAAAATCAGTGCAGATAAGCCTCAGGCATTTAGTACCATCATCTGGATATTTTCAAACCCTACAAAGATGGTCAGTCTTCTTTAAACTAGATGCTTCCTTGACAACAACCAAAATACTATTATTGTTGATAAACAAAGGGCTTTATATTTGTTAAGAAAGATAGGTGCCACTATTTATTAGTCAATCCAAAGACTGGAGAGCATATTGAAAATGGTAACCATATACTATCTAGTGGTAAAGATTTGGAAATATAAATGTTCATATTAAGGATGGAAGATGTGAAATATATACTGACAGCAGAACTTTTTGGGAGCTACTATCTTAAAAGCCTTTTTGGGAACAAAAGCTCAAGCATTGTGCCACCATTTTAGATGTAGCAAGGTCAGATAGATCAATATGATATGTGCTTTTGTTAATAATTTTGGATTTAAGTAAGCAGGTAAAATTACTCCAACCCTCATTTTGATTTCTGTCTATCAAAATTTATACAAGTTCAAGTTAACGGTTTTGTCACAGCTTAACATATAAAGAAATCTGTATGGAAGAAATGTCAGGGCATGCCCACATGCAGATATGGTAGGGCTTTATCCAGTCTGAATTAAATAGGTTTAGAATGCCTAAACCTATTAGGGATAGGTTCACCACATCACTAGTCAAGTTGGAAGACTTGGTTGAGTATACTAAACTCTACTTCATATAATTGACTCAAATATGTTTTAATTTGGTTTAAATACCCTTTGAAAAATCCAAACCCCATTTTTGATGAATATGGCACTTGATGTAAAGGAAACCTAAAGAACGGCAATGCCCTCTGGCTTTCAATGTCTCCTTGCACAACCCTCTAAATTTTTTCAGCAACTCTTTGCTAGTAGGGAGAGAAATTAGGGGGAACTTCAAGGGGTATAGACTGTGATTCATCGCTCATCCACTACTTAGTCCAGGTTGCCCTTGTTGGTGAGGGGTACAGCAGCCATTTTTGGCCCTTTTTGGTCCTTTAAGGGTGCTCTTTCCTGTCCAGGAATAGGGGCTGACCCCAGAATTTTCATATACTCAATATATGGAGCTGCCTCTTTAATTTAACACCAAATTTCTAAAACTTATAGGTCATCCCTCTTGTATTTTAAATAGCTTTTTAGGATTTGGTAAAGTGCGGAAGATTTATAGGGTCAACCCAGTGTTTGACCTTAGGTCCTGAAAGGGATAAAGTTTTTCACAGGCGAGGACAGTGGCAACTCTTACCATGTATCATTAGTCACTTTCCATACTTCCTCAACACCAGACTTGGCATATTGGATCTGTGAGTCCCAGGAGCCAGCTATCAATCTGGATAGGGTTTAAGCCATCAGAACAAAAAGGTTTCAGGTAATAAAACATTTTCAAAGCCCTTTTAGATTATTATGGTATACCCTTGTATTAAAGATGGGTTGTGGCAGCTCCCTTTTTTGACTTCCCCATTCTGAAGTCATCCTCAGGACCAAAGCTTATATCCTTTATGAGACTTCAAACAATTAGTGAAGACGATTCATAAATTTTGCCAAAAATTTAGATTTGTTTGTAATACAGGTGCTATAAGGGCAAAGCTCCCTTCCAAGAATAAGATTCCTGGAGGTGCATTAGTTATTGAGGCCAATTTGATACCTGGTATAAACCCAGGTGAAAGTTCTATATAAAGAAAATTTAAATACTTAAAAGTTGAAGGGAAAGAGCACCAGATATAAGGCGGTGATATCAATGAGTTCTTAGGCAAATAGAAGCAGTGAAATTAACTACAACGCGGAATTGGTAAACTGATTTACAAACAAAACTCTTAAAAATATCTTAGGTGTGATATCAAGAGCTGGAATCCCATGACCTCAAGCTCCATCCCACTAATATAAGAAGTCAATAGCCTTCATCTAGAAGATTGTTGGGTTATTTTATTTTTTCAGCTGTAATAAAAAACCATTACCTTGCAAAAAAAGATCCTTTTTATTTATTATTATAATTAATTTCATTAAAAAAAGCAGCAAAATATTGGAAATCAATTCTCTTAATCAGACCCTTTGTGCTCCCCCTCCAACGCGGCTTTTCTAACTGCAATAAACTAGCGGTACCTTGCGGACTGTGGATTCCATTGTGAGTTCTAGATGCCCACAACAGAATCTAGGTCACTCCTTGGCAAGTTAGGTTATAAAATAATAACCTAACCTACAAGTGCAGCATTAGAGTTTGATTTAAGATCTCCTAACTTTGAATGACTCTACCACCAATTAAAGCTTGTATTCCCTAATAATTGCGATTTTTACCATTTGGCCAAAGGATACTTTTGTTAAAATCTTAAAGCACGTCCTACTAGCTTTTTATCAAAACCCACATTTCTTTTGCCTACCTCGCTTAGATGTAAGATTCCATGGGTAGAAGTTTCGCTTAGTCTTTCACGTTAGGACACAGTCATGTGTTGAAATTTGACAACAGTGAGGAAACAGTGAGAACAGTTTTGACTTCCCTAGAAAGGTATTGAAACCCGCATTATTGACTATGGCGCCATTGACATATATAAAAGGAAGTTGCGTTATAAAGTACAAAATTTATTATCAGTCACTCACAAGGCAGAACTAGGATACCACTCAGAGGCAGATATTACCCCTTCCAAAAGGTGTTGAAAAAGCCATGATGGTTCACTTGGAACTGTCTTATGAATAAGAAGCCCCTTTAAGCCATGATATCTCAAATGAATCTCTGAGAATAATTGCAATCAAAATAGACACGTTAATACTGCAATCACAGATTATCACATCTTGTTTGCTCATCAAGTTGAAAAACAGCGCTCTGAAGATCCAATTATAAGGATCTTTAATTAATAAGCTCCTTATCTAACCTTGGATATTCTTTATCTGCTCCTTATCTTAAGTTCAAGCAGCGTCAATGCCCACTCTGTTCATCAACAAAAACACTAAGGTTTAAAAGAGCTCTATTTTTTAAGAAATTCATCCCTAAACTCTGTTCCCTCAATGAGTTATGTAAATTTTACCCATGCTTATTTTTTGTTCCCATTCATATTTTAGTAGAACAACGCAAGGTAACAGTAAATGCCCTGGTGAACACAGTTACAAAAGGGAATTACATTGCCCTTAAGGTGGCTCAAGGTTTGGACCTCAAGGTCACCCCATGCTCACCTGTCATGGGGCGTCTCAGATTCCCATACTCGCAATTTCTCTTTTAAACCACTGTGTTTTACGCCTTCAGATGTAAATTTTTATCAAACTTTGCAGCATTCCAGAGTTGCTATATCCAGTGATTTTAGGGGTAAGATGGTGGCGCTGCCAGTTATTAATATTGACTAAGGAGCGGAATAAATTAGCTTTTACCTCTAATGCTCAACTGCGTGAAACTTTCCTCCTTCCCACATTAGCAACAGGAAATTTAGTGGCAGAAATAGTGGAATACTCTTCTACTTATATTGTGCCTTAGCTGCCTATATTGCCTCTTGTCCGCACGCCATTCAAGTCTGTTTTTGATATAGACAGTGTTATTAAGCTGTCAAGTCACTCATAATTTGATCTGAGTTTCCAGTTAACAGTTGACCTCATCTAGACAACTACCAAATATATCCCTAAACTGCTGAGGAAGACCAGGCGTCCAAGGCTTGGACTGACGATATGGTGAAGAAAAGGTGAATGACTAAGAAAACCTCTCATGTGTCATCTCCAGTAATTTTTGCAAAAATCCTAAAAAACTCGGAGACCATTCTAGTTTATGAACAATTGAATGATGTGATGGGCCCTGATCCAAATCCTTTACCCTTGGAGGCAACAATTTTCTAGGCAATTTTAAAATCAAAGGTTTGCACTAAATTTATCTCAGATGAATGCTTTTCATCAGTTGCAGGCCAAGTCTGGCCAGTAGTGGCTAACATCCATCTGCACTCATTATGGAATATACCAATTTTAAATCATGCCCTTTGGTCTGAAAAACTAACCAGAAGTATTCAGAGCCAAATTAATGATGCCTTAGGGGATCTTAGATTCTCTTTTGATATCACTTATGTGGATAAAATTTTGATCCACTTGCCCAATGCTGAACAACACATTAATAATTTGCATTAGTTGCTGCAGAACTCTACAAAGCTGGTCTTGTTGCTAAATTGATCCAAATATGAGTTATTTGAAGATGAAGTTCAATTTCTGGATAATTTGATCCTAAAAAGATGGTCAATTTATTGCACCTTCTAAACTAGAGGACATTCACTCCTTCCCACTTCAGTAATGCAGAAGAAGCTGAAAACTTTTTTAGGATTTGTCACATCTCTTGGAAAAATTCTCTTCAGCCATTTTAGAGTTAGCTCAAGTGTTCACCCCCTCACTGGTAAAAACAACCCTTATATTTTGACTATAAAATGTCAACAGGCTTTTGAAGCAATAAAGAGAGTTTTACCACCACCCCTAACTCTTCATCGTGCAGATGAAGATAAACTTTTATTGTTGCTTGTTATGGCTATGGCACTGCAGTTGTTGTTGTACTCCTGCAAGAATATGAGGAGCGGGAGCACCCTGTGTCTTAATTTCTAGGGAGCTTAGTGTCATGGATCTCTATGGACATTTACTATAAAGAGTTGACTGCAATTACTTGGTCTTTGATGCACTGGCGGTACTAATTACATGGTGTAAAGCATACAATGGTTGTGTGTAAAAACAATGAGTTACTTACATATAATTGAAAACCTTAGAAGTTAACTCGCAGTCAGAAAAGAACTCACTGCAACTTTTAATATTCTACTTAGAGTATGAGCTTTTTTAAAGGGATGCCCATATTACACATGACATTCTGAGACGCAATCACCTAATGGATACCATTTTGGATACAGACTCTAAATTAGTCACAGTGATTTTCCCCAAAAAGGTCATAGATTCTCCATCTTTGAACATTGCTGCAGTTTCTTCATCCACCTAGAGCTAAATATAGATTTTAATCACATGGTCCGTAATCCCCCAGTATCATAGCTATCCCTTCTGATCCAGTGAATTAAGTTACCCCTTTCTGATACAGTTTTAGCTTCTGCTGTCGATTAAGAGTGTTTCTTTTTTAGTACTAGATGGAATGAAGAGTGTTTTCTTAATGCTAAACTGGCATCCCAGTTGTTAGAACCTGAAGGGTTTAGACCTCCTGCCAAGGTTTACTCTGGTAAAGTTTTCTAGATGACATTCACAAATATAGTGGAGCAATATTATTGCAACAAGGTATGAGTTCTCACTTCACTTGTTCATGCGTCATAAGGGAACATCATGGTCCCTCTACCATGGGGCACCCTGGTGCAAAAAAATCGTTTATTTAAATATAATGTAAATATAACTGGAATGGACTTACAAAAGAAGTTTTCACATCAAAATAACAATGTTTGATATAGCTTAGTCTAAATCAGATAAGACAGGATGGAATGGTCTCCTCCACCCTCTTCACCAAGCAGCAGGTCCATGGACTTCACTTTTGGTAATTTTATTGTAAGTTTACCAATGTCCTGCGGATATGACTGTAACAGAATATGGTTCATCCATAATCCTTATAAAATCAAAAAATAGTGATTACTGGTTGCAATTCTGATGATTTGATTTGCAGAGCCTCATAAAATATCAAATTGTTTAAAATTAGTTTTGAAAAATATCATTTTAAGTTCTTGATAAATCCTAGCAATGTGGGAATTATTTGGGCTTCCATGCATAAAATATATAGTAATTTTTGACTAAGTAGGTTTGCTTATAATCTCACCTCCTCCAATATAACCTTCCAAGTTAAAATTCACATATTTATGCGTGCCTGTAAATCCCAATAAACTGACTAATTTTGAACCTAATTTATACTTATATGAATATAGGTTTAGGTTAAAGTCCATTTAGAGCTTGAGTTGCTGTACTAAAAGAAACCCTTGGTACAGTTGCTCACCTTGAAAAGGAAATTTGCTGCCACATTCCCCACCAAACCTAAGGCAACAGAAGCCATTTTGGCCATGCAGTGGCCCTACACCTCGACCAGTTGGTTTAATACTGACTGAGTTGCCATTAAGAGCAGACTTCCAGTAAGAGCATGAACTTCAGGTCTGCACAGGTGGCTAGAGGGTGAGTAAAGCCTACTCCCGCACTGTACCTTACCTTTAGGTTACCCAGTCGAGGAAGGAGACCTGCAACTCAATAAGGATTCTCTTTAATAAGATCAGAACTTACCTGTTAGTCCAATAAAATGAAACAAATTTCTTACGGCTTAGACTAGTATTATTCCAAGTAGTGTTTGGGGCTTGAAAAACTCATTTGTTACAATGCGTGACTATGATGGTTGTAGATTGCTTTACCAAATCTGCCATCTTTATTCCTTATATGACAACTATAGCAAAGGACATGACACAGTTGTTTGTGGCACACATCTTTTACTTTCTTGTGGTTCATCAATAAATAAACATTGACAGGGAACCTCAGTATACCTCATAATCTTGGGAGGCATTATGTGACATTCTAAAAATTAAGCTAAGCAGATTTATTGGCCTATAATCCCAAATCAGATGTACAAAATGGAGTGAACTAACCAGTCCTTAGAGAATTATCTTCAATGCTATGCTATCTCCTCCAAGGATACATGGGCAGCTGGTCTTCCTCTTGATATTTCTCTTACAATAGCTCCTCCATTCCTAAAAGTGAATATTACCCATGTATGTTAATTTGAGTTATAACCCTGCCTTTAATATTGGGCCCCAAACGCACATCAACATCCCAGCAGCAGATAACATTGTTAAACACATTCAAAATTTTATCAGCAGGTCCAGAACCAGAAGACAAAATCAACCATGATGCCAAGGTGGTTTGTGGACAATAAATGACGTGAGGCTCTTAACTATAGGAAAGGTGATTTGTAATAGTGGACACCAAGAATATGCACCCTAAAATGCATGCCAAAAATTAGCTTACAAAGGGGCAGAGCCAATTTCTATTTATATTTAGATCTTATACAATGGCGTTTTTCACTTGAAACTGACCCCTCAATGGAAGAATTTGCCTTTTTTCACGCTTCCACACTCTTCCCTTAAAAGTAAGAAACTAATGTAGGTTGAACCCATCCTAGTGGAAGGAGCCCCCAAGTTTGAGGTAGAAAAAGTTCTGGAAGCAAAATTGGTTAAACGTAAGTACATTACCTGGTGTTTTAGAAGGAATATCTAGCTTATGAAAACAGATGGGCCCCATCCAAGGATTGAACCAGCTGTCAGGATCTACTGTATGAATTTCACAAGGAAATCCAAATTTCAAGCGCCTTCCCCACCAAATACAGCAGCCATAGTTGCCATCAAGCTTCCACTCCTCACAAAAACTACACCCTTGCAAAAGTCCCTGAAGTTAGTGTGATTCCTGACTGTAAATGAAAGGCTAATTTAAGGCTTCAGGCGTCAGTTATAAAGCTGGATAGGGTTCTGAATCCCTTTAAAACAATAAAAGGTATAAATCTTAAGACATTTCCGCTTACCCAGTTAACTGATTTAGGGCATAACCCGGATGAGAGATGGGTAGTAACAGACTCTCTGTTTAACCTCCCCTGTCAAGAGAGTAGCTGTAACTCTCTCGTTCCCAGAGAGATTGTGCAAGATGCACGGCCACACCTCCAGGGAACTATTCATTAGTAAGATTGGAAACAGTGCTACTTGGAGGCGCTATAGCAAAAGGGACCCTGGGCAAGGGTGTACACCGCAGTATATAGAATTAGTTAGCCTATAAACAACAAAAGTTGTTTTTATCCTAAACAGGAGTCCATAATTAAGTGGAGATCTGTGCTGTAGAGCTTAGGTGCCTCAATATAGGGGACCTGGGCAGCTCAGAGGTGCACCAGACATGGTAGATTATTTAATTAAAATAAATTGACTAAAGTTGTTAGAGACCTCCTGAGGAGGTCTGCGCACATGTTCTCCTAAGGAACCATATTCAAAAAATGGAAAGATAATGGGGAATTTTTATTAGGAAGTTGACCAACGAGGAAAGTTGGTCTCATAGAAATATACTTAAACTTTGGGAGGCGAGTCATTAATCAGTAGAAGTGGTTCTAAGCCTAAGCAAACAAATAGGCTCAACTATCATTAACCAGGGTCCTGAAACCGGAAATTGAATTAACTTGAGTTATAGATTGTAACTAGACTTGTCCCAATTTGGTAATATTAAAAAAACGGGTTTTTAAACTCTGTTCCTTGAGTAACCATGATGATCCGTTGGGATTGAGAATGTAGCTGGTGCGTTTTAATTCCGTGGCTGCAACTCTGGGCCAAGCATCACGCACATTTCCAGGATCAACCTGGGAATATCCCGCCTGTACCCAGAATTGTTCCAGAATTTTTTTAAAGTCAGAAAGGCTTGCTGACTAGATTCTTTAGCCTCCTGACGTCCAGCTTTATCCTTACAATCCGTGCCCTCAACTATGTCCTGGAACCATGACATTACCCTCTCTATCTTTTGAGGCTCCAACTCCCTCCAGGGGCTTTTGGCAAGGAAAGTTCTTGCGGGCTGGGGCCACTTTAATGGAAGCGATGGTTTGCTTTGACTTAGGTTTTGCAGCCTTGAGGAAACGCTCGTGGAAAACTTTGATCATATTCTGGGCATGGGCGCAGTTGCGTGCTAGTACCTGACTGTTCTTCACTGCACCGAATCTCTTCCAGGATACAAGGTACATAAGGCTTCTTTATACTCAGCGTTAGGCTAGAATCTCCCCCACTTCTCACTCTGGCGCCCCATCCATGAGATAAGCCTCTAGAGTCTTTGGTGGGGTGCACTCAAACAATGTAAGCTTACTTTCATGGGAGATAGCAAAGATCTGGATCAATGATGATGAAGATCCAACTGATACAAGGTGTGGCCCGCTTTTTAAACAATTAGGTAGGCCCAAACATCTTTGGTCCGCTTTTTGCATGCTGCTTGATAAGGATGTTTATAGTATCAAGCATCATGAGATCCCCTTCCTTGTACGCAGAACCTGCCCGTCTATTCCAATAAGTGTTCTCCTTATAAGCTTGCATAGCCACATTCAGGTTAGTGTTCACCCCTGGTGTAATTTTTAATTTTCTTTGCAAAGTCCACTACAACTTAAACCTTGGATCCATAACTGGTCTCCATGTTGAAGCGTGGTTGAAGCCATAGTTGGCAAAAAAAGGGGGAACAACTGATTGATGCATGTTGGACTTTGTTATAGCTGAATTGGGCCATGGGAGATGGGAAACCCAATCTGAATGATCTGCGACAGTGTAACACCGCAGGAATTGTTCTAAGCACTGGTCCACTCATAAAGTCTGACCATCTGGTTGGGGGTGATAGGCAGTCAAATGGCTTGGGCGAATCTGAAGAGTATTACGCAACTCTTTTCAAAAGATAGAGATAAACTGTGGTCCATGATTACTAATTATCTCTTGGGGGACCCCATGAAGAGCAAACACATGAGAGACAAAGAGCCTAGTCATCTCATCTGCAGTTACTTTGGTTCTGCAGGAAATAAAGTGGGCGAACTTTATAAAAGTTCACCACTACCATGAGGCATCATAGCCATCATATGCAGTTAATTCCACAATAAACCAACCAACAAAAAGTCCTAGGCCTTCAGCCTTTTTAAATGGTACCAACAACCCCTCTAGTGGCTCGCAATTTATCTGCATTTGGCTGCAGACCAGGAACTCCTTAAAATACCTGGCCACCTGCACGACTAACCCCTTCCAATTTTAAGCGCGGCAGATTAACTCCAGAATCTTCCCCTTTCCAGGATGGTCAATGGTGATTCCATCATGATGGTCCCAGATGATTTTTCAGGCGAAGTGGTCTGTCAGGAACCCATAGGCGCCCCTGAAACCATACTATCTCATTCTTTACATGGTAACCCCTGGTAATATTTTCCTGATTTAATTTGCTTTAGAAAGTGCTATAGTATACTCAGCCAACAAAGGCTGTGAAAGAGCCACTTTTCTGATCATGACATATTCCTCCACATTTTCCAGAAGATCAAGTCTGACCCATTGTTATGAGAGAGGGATTTGGGACACAATCTTACCTGATGAGATCATCAAATGGGTATTGTGTACCTGACCTCCTTAGGATTGGGAACTAATTCAGGGTTTTAGCACAAAACATCGACTAAATCATTCTCCTAGCCCTTTGTAAACTCATAGGAAAACATAAATTGGGCCAGGGTCTCATGCCAGTGGGTTTGCTGTGGGGTCAAGACATGAGGTGCGCAGTAGTAAAACAAGGCACAGTGATCTGTACGTACACAGAAGGGTTGGGATGAGCCATGCAAGTGATGACGCCAATAATTCAGCTCCTCAACCACTGCTAATAACTCTATATCATAAACGGCATAGTTTAATTCAGGCAGAGATATCTTCCAAGAAAAATATCTCACCATATGCTCTATTTTAGTTTCGCTTACTTGTAATATGGCTGCTGCTATGGCGAAGTTGGATGAATCAGTAGCCACAATAAACTCCTTTATGGGATCTACATGGCGATGGATAGATGTGAACAACATGATGCACTTTAAGCTTGGAAGGCATACTGAAAAATGAGGGGATCATTGAAGCATTTTTGATACACTTGTACAAGGGCGCCGCCACCTCATAAATGTTCAGCGTGAATTTAAGGAATGTACATGTCTCCAGGAAACTCCTCAATCCCTTAACCAAAGTTGGGGTGGGCCACTCACAAATCACCTTCTCCTTTTCTGGATATTCATGCGGCTTTGATCAAAGATGACATTGCTCAGGAAGTGACATGGGACTTAAAGAACTCGCACTTACTTCTTTTCAGCGTAAGGTTAGCTGCCCCTAAACTCTCCACCACTTGCCGCAGGTGTATAGCATAGACTCTAGATCAGGGGTAAAGCACCATAATGTCATCCATGTAATTCACCGCGCACACACCCATCAGGTCCCCCAAGTCTGCATCAGTATGGCATTGAAATATAGCAGGCGCATTTTTAATCCTAGAGGACATAGCCCAAAACTTAAAAGATTCCTTTTCTGGTATATATGCGGTTAACCACTCTTGGCCATTCTTGATCTGGATCTGATTGAACGCGTTCAGCTAATCCAGTTTGGATAAGACTTTTGCCTTCTCCACATAGCTTGAAATCTGTGAGTCCACTGGGATGGGATCTAAATCTGAGAATGTGACGTTGTTAAAGATTCCCCTAATCTACACATGGGCATAACGTACCATCAGCTTTCTCCACAAAAAGAAGTGGGGAGAACACTGGGGAGGTACGCTGAAACATTGCTCCTTTAGCTAACTGCTCTTTAACCCACACATCCAAGGCCGCTTCTTCTTTTACAGTCAAAGGGTAAATGGGAGAAGATATATGCACCACATCAACGGTGATTTTGAATTGCAATCAATTTTGAATGTGCTGGTAGTACATTGGCTGAAACTGCATCAAACGAAGATTCCAACCCTCCATTCAGGAAGTAAAGGTACCTCCAAAGATGGATTCATAAGCGGAGCAAGACTAAGGGTGTGTACCTTGGGCCAATGGGGAAAATTGCCCTGAAAGTTAGCTTTGTACAAAGGGACCACTAATTCATGGCCATTCTTCAAAGTTAATAATATGGTATTATCTTTCAAGTTGGTCCTGACATCAAACTTTTGCCACCATTCTACACCTAAAAAAATGGGTTACAAGAGGTTTTTATTTCTTGGAAGCGGTCAGTCAAATGGTATTTGCCAACTTTATAATCCACTAACCCAGGACCTTCAGCTTGGGAATACCTTGGGAAGCCCCTCCCTTAGCCATACCACCTGACAAGTAATTCAACTCAAGGTAGTCATCCAGGTCTTGGTATATAAAATTCTCAGAGGATCCCGTATCACCAAATAGTTATGCTTATTTTCCCTAAAGTAGATGAAAGGGTAACAGGTAACAAAAAATCTATAATGGTCTTTATTCAAAGCAAAAAACGCCAACACCTCACCAAAAAAATTCTTTATCAAGCATAAACATGCCTCCAGGGTATGTTTTTGCATCAAAAAATGGAGAGGGATAATTGGCCACTCTTACTACTGATGCCACATAACCCACCATATTTCATCAGTTGCATAAACATTTTTATATTTTAAAAAAAGCTTCTTTTCCACCCCCTGTGTTCTGAAGATCATGATAGGGGTCAAGCGGGAGTTCTCAGGTATGATTTGATATACTGAAATAGGGTCCTTGTCAGATCTGCAAGAACTAGTAATTGGCTCATCTTTTGTACATTATTTACATTATAAAACATGTTATTGGGTGTCAACAACACCATACCTGCTCTAATGGCCAGGTGTGATTTGTTATCTGAGCTATCACCACCAAGCCCTTTGTTGATGCTTTAGCCTACACTACAGAGGTGCAGTGCAAAAAAATCATTTACATTGAATTTATTTTTGTTAGATTTTGGGCTAGACTCTCCTGAACCCTCAAATTCCGCTGCAATGGGGAGAGAATTGGTGGGGAGCTCTGCCCTTTTCAAAGGAAAAACACTAATCACAGTTGCTGTATTTATAGGGGCTGCCATGGGTGACATCATTGTGGTGGAATTATTTAAAACATTTAATTTTAACTTGGGGCTAGATGTCATGGATGGGGCTCCCAAGGCCCAGCCCACCACCAGCCCTACACCACTTGCCCCCATATGTGGCTGTACCAACTCCAATTGGTCCTGTCCAAATGGACGGCATTGCAGGGCACACCTTGCCAAGGTGCAGTGCACTGGCCTCTGTCACCTCAGACCTCTGGGCAGAGGTGCCTCCCAAGACCTCTAAACGCCTTGGGGTCAACGGGCCAAGGTGCAACCAACTGGCCTCTGTCACCTCAGGCCACTCTGGCTTCCCCTCTAGCCAGGGCAAGAACTCTCCAAAAGGAGCCCAGCGCATCCACCCCCTTCCTTTCCTCCTGATGCACCGCCATCTGCTCCCCAGAACTCGCTACAAATAAATTAAATTTAAATAAAACAGGTTCAGCAAAAAGCAGCCTTTATGAGAAGTGGACTTGAAGTTGGAATAGAATTCCAAATTGAGGGCCATTGGGGCTGACCTCACTTTGAAAGAGTTCCAAAAAAGCTAAACAAATTGAGTGTAATAAGGGGCACAAAAGCCTCCAAAATTGGTGGCATCCAGGCAACTTGGCGGTGAAACTGTGGGAACCTCAGAATGACAACCCAAAAATGATTTATTTAAAATTATTCTGCTATTGACCCAAATAGGAAAATTCTACTCTGAATAACAGAATTGCAATTATTAACATACATGAATCCCATAATTCCCAACCTTATGCAATTCATGTACAATTGTCGATTGTTACACTAGATCCATGTTTGCCTTCAAATTTGGCATAACTCAAATGATTAGAAGTATAAGATTTTTCCTTTTGAGGGGCACATGCGAGTTTTTGGGGCCTGTTTTTTAGGGGCCGCCCTGGGTGAAACAATGACAACCAAATTACATGGCCCCTTCCAGTTTGAGGTTAGGAAATTTTCCCAAAGAGCTTCAATCAGTTGGTCAAAGTTGGGAGGGGTGATTGCCAAATTGGGTAGTTTATCTTGGGGAGATCCAAGTGGAATGGAGAAATGATGTTTTAATAATGTCAGGCAAAATTAGGGCCTGTTTTTTCACAAAATTCATTTAGATATAGTTTCACAGGGAGGCCAGCTTGTCACATAGAGAAGAATTTGTAGAAGGTGTGAAGTGACAATATGTCATGATGTTGATCCAGGACATACTCCAAACCCTTTGCTTATTTTCATAAAAGTGGCTGTGCGCAGAACACTGAAAAAACCCAGTTGGCATCCTCTGGATACAGCTGATATAGAAAATCCACCCCTGCAAGGGTGGATGAGAACCAGAAAATTTTTTATTACCAAAAGAAGCTTCTGGAGAGAGGGAAGAAAGAGCCTGTTGAATTTCAGAATAATTTAAGAAAGTCAGGAAATTGCAACAACATGATCACAAAAGGTCTGAGTCCACCAGGTACAAGCAGGAAGGATGGGCACTTCCCAATTGAAAGTTTTAATAATAATGCAGAGATGCACCAAAAAAACAAATGAGAAAATTGTGGTGGTCACCATAGTAGCTGTGATAAACGGCCAGTGTACCCAATATACACATAACAAAAGCCCTAAATGGATAATTATCATGCATATAAAATAAAAAGTTTGATTGACTAATGTCAAGAGAGTGTCTGTAACTCTCTTGTTCCCAAAGAGGCGGTTCAGGATGAACAGCCATACTGCCAGGGAACTAGTCATTAGTAAGACTGGAAACAGGGCTTCTTAGAGGGCGCTAGAGCAAAAGGGACCCAGGGCAAGGTGTGTACTTTGCAGTATATAGGATTAGGTAGCCAATAAACAATAAAACTTGGAAAGATCACAAAGGGAAGTCTATAATTAAATGGAGATCTGTGCTGGAGAGCTTGAGTGCCTCAATATTGAGGAGACCTGGGCAGCTCAGCAGTGCACTAGGCATAGTAGATAATTTTATTGAAATAAAGTGACTAAAGTTGTTAGAGACCTCCTCAAGAAGATTTACACACAGGTTTGCCCATGGAACCATATTAAAAAATGGAAAAAAAGAACATCCTTTAAAAAAGCACTAAAAAGTATAAAATGATTGAGAGTGATATGCCTCCTCAATAAAACTTTTTTTGAAGTCAGAAACATATTTTAACTGACTTATAATAGGCATTTATAGTATATACAATCAGCACTGTATATGTTAATGTGATTAGTTTACATTTGTACTAATCCAGACATAAGATATAATTTGTACTGTGAGCAAAATTCTATAAGTCATTTTGGAAGTTGGCACTGCTTCAAAAATAATTTTTATTGAGGTAGCATAATTTTTCAATTATTTCATACTTTTTAGAGCCTTTTTTGAAAGAGGTTTTTTCCTAAGTACTTTTTTAAGAAAGTTCTTTTTCTTTTTTTAGCACTAGGTGGTCCCAACCTAAAGAGGGGATACACCAATCTAAGAAAGTTCTTTTTCCTAAAAAACTTTACTCAGTTCTTTTTTTCCCAAGAATATTTAGTGCATTTTTAAAAGTAGATTTTTTTCCAACTTTATTAAAAAAAACCCTATACTATATATTTTTGAACCCTTACTTTTTTTTATAAAAATAAAACTCATTGTATATATAATATATAGTATCTCATAAACATGTATACTAATAATTCATTTTATTAAATTTAGTTAATTTTATTTATCAATCTATGCTAAATCTACTGATCACCATCTACAATAACTCATTTTATAAAATTTAGTTTATTTTATTAGCAAATTATGTAAATTTACTGATTGCAATATCTAGTAATTCATTTTATTAGTTTAGTTAATTTTATAAATAGTAATCTATGCTAAATATACTGTTTGCCATCTAAAATAATTCAATTTATCAAATTTAGTTTTTTTATTGGTCAAATTATGTAAAACGATAGTCAACTATAATGATTTAAGCTCATTCTGCTATGATCTCATACTTGTCTGAATTTTGAACATACCCCAGCCATAGGACATATGTCAAAAGTTGCTTTAAAGCTATCACTTCACCTCTGCTGGAGTAAAGTTTATCCAGCATTATACATACCCACAATTGAAATCCATCACTTCTGAGTCCATTTTGATATTATTACTAAATTAATAGCCAGATACTGGACCAATACTTACAAAAGTAAAATGGGACCTAAGTTGGATCAT
This sequence comes from Massospora cicadina, assembly GCA_022478985.1. Lineage (NCBI taxonomy): Eukaryota > Fungi > Entomophthoromycota > Entomophthoromycetes > Entomophthorales > Entomophthoraceae > Massospora > Massospora cicadina. The sequence continues at coordinate 116,223 of JAKSZP010014509.1, forward strand.
CATCTTTATTTAAAAAATCTAGGCAATTAAATTAGTCCTGTAGTTTTAGAGTTATGCGTGAACAAACATAAAAAAACATTTTATACAGGTCAAACTGAAAATCTCCTTCTTTTTCAAAGTTGATTATAAATGCAAAAATAACAGGGTTTTTCTATTAGGAAGTTGATGAAGAGGAAAATTTGGTCTCATAGAAACATACCTAAATATTGGGAGGTGAGTTGTTAATTGGCACAACTGGTGCTAAGCCTAAGTGAATCAATAGGTGCGTGCTACCATTAGCCAGGATCCTGTAACTTGAAATTGATCAAACTTGACTTATATATTGTAACTGAACTTGTCCTAATTTGGTAATATTAAAAATGGAATGGAATTCAAACCCTGTTCCTTGAGCAACCATAACAAACCATTGGGATTGAAAATGTAGCTGGTGCATTTTAATGCTCTGGCTGTAATGCTAGTATAAGCATCACTCACATGCCAGGACCAACCTGAGAATATTTAACCTGTACCCATTATTAGTCCAGAGTATGTTTAAGGTCAGGGAGGCCTTCCAACTTGACCCTTTTTGGCCTCCTGATGCCCAGCTTTATCCTTACAATCAATGCCCTAAACAATGTCATAGAGCCATGACATCCTCCACCTTAAAGTCATAGCAGGTCCAAAACCATTATTTACTATGAATTTATGAACAATTAGTGCAGAAGATTCATCAATTTTGCCACAAATTAAAGTGTTTGTAATAAAAGTGCTACCAGGGCAAAGGCCCTTCCAAGTATAATATGCCAGGAGGCGCACCAGTGATGAAGAAAAATTGATACCTGGGGTAAGCCTAGGTGAAAATTATATACAGATAAATTTTCTATAGTCAAAATTCTGAAGAGAAAGTGCACTATATATGAGATGATGGTATCAGCTGAGTTATAAGGCAAACAGAAGTTATGCAATTAATTGCAACACAAAATTGATTGACTGATTTACAAAGCATACTGCTCAGAAATAGTGTAGGTGTGATCCCAAAAGCTGGAATCCTATGACCTATGCTTTAACCTTCCTATTATAAGAGCCAACAACCTTCACTTAAAAGTTTGTTAGCTTATTTTGTAGTTTTCCAAGATTTAATAAAAACACATTAACTTGTAAAAAAGAAACCCATTATATTTTATTTTTTTATTTATCTTGATAGATTCAACAGCTAATATGAATCAATTCCCTTAATAGGCCCCTTTGTGCTCCTACTAACACAGCCTTCCCTAACTACATCAGACCAGCGGTGCCTTGTGAATTGAGGGTGCCATTGTGGGTCCTAGCTTACCTACAATAGAAGCCATGTCACTCCTTGGCACTTTGGGTTCATGACAGGATTAAGTCAATGTTGAAAGAATAGCATAATCTAATTACCTTATCTTGATCACTTTAAAGCAAGTACCCTTGTGCATTGGCCTATGATATCTCAAACTTTTTGGCTGGTATCTGATAATTACAGCAGATGTAATCCCAATTTGGGGATCAATTCTTTATACCTCATTGGTTGACAAGCAAATTGTTTTAGTAGATAGTTGAGCTTTAACCAACCAAACTTGTTTGCAAAATAGGCAAATGAAGTCAACAGTTGACCTTTTGAAGGCCAATCAGGATAGCTTATGGCCTATATTGGTAAGTTGTTTTCAATATATTTAGATCAGCCAAACATTTATCAATATATCTTTGGCATCTTTTTATCATAGATAAACCAAAGCAGCTTCAGGAGGAGGTAATGAGATTGGATAGAAGGTCAAAGAGTCACTTTCAAGGGTTATGAGTGACTCTTAGTCTCACTTTTTGATTATTTTGTAGCTTGCCAATCTATCCCAAAAGCATATAAAGGTAAGTATAAGTATAACATAGCTATGGATACAGCAGATAAGCTGAACATTATCTCTGCTAGAAATTTTTAAGTTGATATATATAGAAACTAATTTAATATTTAAAAGGTTTAAACCTCTGAAGATTTATTAAGAGAAAATTTTGACAATAATAAAAAATTAAATCAAATTATAAGTGTAGTAATTCAAGTGGTAGAAGTGTTGGAGTTTTACCATCAAATAAGCTGGGCTGTCATACTAAAATGGGTTAATTAAATTATTGGACTGCCAATCTAAAGCTTAAAAAGAGGCTTACAAATTATTTTCCAGATATTATAACTGCAGATATCCTCACCAAAAATTAAATTATAATCTTTTAGCCCTCATCTTGCTGATATTTTAACACCTTTGTTAGTTGCTTAATATTGGGTACCAAAACTTTTCTTTTCACTTGATCTCACTTTTGAGCAAATTATATAGTAAGTTTATTTAAACCACCGCCATTAGGCTACATTCATTTTTCTGTTGATGTCCTCAGATCTGCCACCTGCTGCTCCAGTGTGGGGTAGCGGTGCTCCACCGCTTAGCATTTTATGCCCTGCATAAAAATGCATTCACATGGGTTTTAATAGCCTGCCAACCTTTACCAGCCATTTTGTTTCCCACAGGTCTTACTGCTCCACCTTGCATGCATCCACCCTTCTTGACCCCATCCTCTTGCCCTCCCTCATTCCACAATCCAATTTTGCCTACATATCAACTATGAGCGTTTATTCCTGTATGCCAACAAAGCAATTTTCAAACTTGCACTGTTGTCTTTGCAACAACTGGCTTTATCAATTTTTGCTCATTTAAGGGCTATTTCAATATTGGCTTCCAGATGGAGGAGGATGTAGCAGCAGTGGCTTCTACTTCCCTTATTTACAAAAACACTCCCATACCTACTGCCTGAACTTGCCTCCTTTCAGACAACACACAGGTGGTGTCCTTTGCATCTCTTCATTTCCACCTCCCATCCCAAGTTTTATATGAACAATAGATGGTGGGGCTTTTGGCTTATGGCACTCAGCCCAACCTCATCTTCACTATTCTCTCTGGTGCAGAGCAACTCGCTGCCCCTCATGCCACAGCCACCATAATTCCACACCACTCTGCCATAGCCCAACAAATCCCCCATGCTCAAATCACAGCATGACCTGAGCATTTTTGGGGTTCTTGTGGATAATGGTCACCAAATTTGTCCCCTCTGTTTTAGTTTAGCTATTTAAAAAAAATTCTTCCCCCAAGCCACTTCCTCTGGTACAGCTTTTGAACCCTGTTCAGTGGATTCTAAATGGGCATTTTATCATATCTCCCACTCAACAATCTCATTCAATGGGCCAAGGTAGGAAATCAGCCCCCACTAATATGTCCACCCACATTAGCTCACCCAAATTCAACCCCATCAATCAGAGTCAGGCTTGAACCACCATTTGCACCCAAGCAACCCATTTAACTACTACACACCTAAATTTTACATCCACTATTCTCATGAAGCAGAATCCTTATAACCTATTGGCCAAAATTGATGAATCAGGTAAGGTTATCATGAATGAGAAAACTGGTGAACTTTTCAGCTTGACAGATTACAAATGTGCCAAGTTATACAATTCTGATTTTGACAAAACCCTATCCCCAAACAATTTGCTCCTAAACCTAATGCTATCTCCTACCAAAGTGACCACTAGCTCATCGTAGCAGCGGTGGCCTCTCCCCAGTACCCAGACCTATGCAAAGCAGTGGCCCAATCAGTGTCTCAATTTTATGAAGGGCTGATCACAATCATCTCCCTCCCTGACTTCCCCAAAGCAGCATGCACTGAAATCACCAAATTGTATGACGATGCTGAAGAAGCTGACATGCATGTTGCAAAACTAGCAGATTTTGACCCATCTGCTAAAAACACCTAGCACAATATACCCATTTAAACCCAACTCCCCAATGCCCACCTTCAAGCTGAACATCATCTACAGAATTAGTTGAAGCTATCTTCCAAGCTGATCTTGAAGAAGAGAACTCATTTTTCATCACCATCCACCCCTACCACGCTGATGCACCAACACCCTGGCTCTCCACTTTTGTCCATTTCTATAACTATAATGATTCTGTCTTGAAGAATATGCCTGTAGAAGAGCTGCCTGACCCCCTTCACCCTCTGCCATGGTGGGTTAGCTTTATTTTGCTCCCCACCTGGTTGGAGGTTTTGTTTTGTTTTTATTGTTCCATTCATTAGGTTCTTTTGCTCATTGAGTATCGGTAATGTCTGACCCCTGGTCGGTGTACCTCGAATACATTTAATATTGGGTGTCATTAGGAATGCAATGGCAAAAGGCTAATCATATAATTTTTCATCCCCCTCTGTTGTGTCAGGGTTGGTCCATGCCCATCTTGATTTAGTAGATGGTAAACCCTGGGTTTTTTGTACATGCTACTTTTGCTCAAAGTGCAGATTATTATCAACATGTTGAGTATATCAGTTTTAAGGTCAGCTTAATTTAAATTTAATTATAGACATGCAAAAATATTCCACCTGATATCGTGTCATGGTTTACTTAGAATTTTACTTGTTTTAACCGTTATTTTTTACCATCGGCATAATTTTTCTGTGCCTTGTTTAAAGCTAGAATGGATCGGAAATGGGTTAGGCTATATGATGCTGAACTTTTTTAGTTTAATCTAAACGTACCAATTCAAAAACCGATTAAATGCATTAGGAACCAATCCAGAAAAGAGACAAACCTTGCCTTTAAATTGAAAGCACCGAGACTATTTAAAGATGGTTTTGTTTTGCAAAGGCTTTTCAGCATACTAACTTAATCTTTTAACTCTCAAACCATAAACGGAAGACCAAATTAAACCCTGTTCAAACCTCAACATAAGAAAGTAAGCTCAATTTAAGTTATATATTGACGCTTTATTCAGAGGACTAGGCAGTAAAAACCGTTCAGCTGGACAATTTAGAGCTCATTCATAGGCCAGTAAAAGAAATATAATGATCTGACCGTTAGACACCTTATAGAATCAAAGCTGCCTTATTAATAAAGCAATTTAACACTAATCAAGATGGAAGAACTTAAAACAAATCTTAACGGAGAAAACACCAAACTTTAAGAAGAGTTTGCTTCATTAAGCTAATTATATCAACGGCTTTACAAAAATTATCTAAGTTTAAAGGACTAGGACCCTTATTGAAAAGGCAAAATAATAAAAATAGTAGATTGAAATGAGTTGATGGGTACTAATAGCAAGCCGGTTTTCACAAAGCGCAAAATATATTTAATATTTAGAAGAGAGGCTATAATATTATCAACTTACACAAGTAAATTAAAATTGTTGATTTAAAGGGGTAAACTTTAAATGGATTTTAAAGTATCAACGAGTTTTTTAGTTAAAAACAAAAATAATAAGTTGAACGAGGAAAAAAGTAAAGATAGAACTCGTCGCTATTGAAGCTTGCGGGTTAATTAATATGATTCTAAATGAAACGAATAGGAGGAGGATTGGACCCTTCATGATACTTATGCTTATTGCGGTCGTACAATTCTCTAAGTGAATCCATATATTGGGAATGGATAGAGGCAACTTTTTCCTGAGTGGGATTCTCATCCTTGATTAAATCAATAGGCTTCCCAACTAGTAGCAAGTTAATTAACCAAAATCTGTAAAATTTACCTATAATAGTCAGGCGGCGCCTTCTAGGGAGGAGCCCAAAGTTGTAGTTGAATATACCACGGCCAAAAAACAGTGGTATAGTAAACCCACAGAATTTTTAAAACCTTTTTGGAAAAGATGAAGACGCGAGCCAGGCTCCGCCAGAATTTGGTCATACAGTGAATTTTCGCCAAACCCAAACACGGGTACGAGGCTAGACCCGGTTTGAAGCGCGAGCTTAACAAAACCGTACCGCTTAGACAGCACCAGATCCGCCAGTTCAGGTTTTGCGCTCAAAGATTCTTGGGCACCACCCACCACAATGACACAAGTGCTCCCCGGCCCTTTGGAAAGTATGTTCAAAATAGAGGTTTTTGACACACTCGCCATACCAAGCGCGAATAATATTTCGCGATACAACGGCACGAAAAAGTTGGTATTCAATGTCAAAAGATGTACCTTAAGGCCAGGAAGTTTCTTACCAAGCCCTGTCGCTTGGGTTGAAAAGTTGATAAAGGCCCCCGTGCTAAGGATGCCGTGAGGATGGTAGCCAAAAATGTAAGTCTTGGCGGGATCCAGAGGATACTCGACTTTCAGTGTGGCAGGAAAGAATTCCGCAAGCCATTTCCAAATAAACAGATTTTGTAGATAATCTGACGCCCTGCCGCCATTAATGGACGTCTTATCAATCGCGATATAGATCAAGTACGCAAGTATGAAGGGCCAAAAGAGTGGGATGGTGCAGAGGTAGATGAATAGGGCGAGAACGTGCCAGATGAGCGTTGAATAAATGTAGGCAGCAAATGTTTGGCGTCTCCGGGCTAGAGGTACATTGATGGGTGCAAACTCAAGTTTGGGAATATCTGCAAACGGCCCTGACTTATCATTCGTGTCTATCATCTTTAACATCCAGTTTGTATTAAGGCTCAACTGTCGGAACCTTCACTCATAGCGTTATCGCTCCTTTTATGGAAGTAGATCGGATGTTCGCTCATCAGTTTAGCTAATTCTCTAGTTTCACTTTATTTGGATTGATTCCAATTTAATTTCAAACTGGTTGGCTTATTCGCTGAGAATCGACATCGCTAAAACCACAATGTGACTAGCTTTAACATCCCTTTAGATATTGCAACATCCTCGTTCCATGATTCCTCCAGTTATTCACCGAAAAACTCTCCATTCAAAACTAGAATCTTATACTATGAGATAAAACGGTTAGCTTATTTATCTTGCTCTTATATACCAAAAAACATTTATGCCTCTTAGCAGAAAAGCCCACTATCTAGAAACTAACTATATGGATGTCGTGGTAGAAGTATATACAGGTTATAAAGAGATGATTATTAAACACAGGATCAAAAGTAGCATCATCTCTGTTAACCTAGTTATTTTTACTATTAAAGCTTAAGGTAGTCTCTATTGATAGCAAGCTGGTATAAAGTATCAATGGAGTTTTCAAATTATACAATTAAAGCAAAGCTTATAAGACTGAAAATTCAAAAATAAAAATACAAAGGTGGTCTAAAAAGTTCTTGGCCTAACAATAAAAACCAAAAATATAATTTCAAAAATGGTTTTTATATTGGGAGGATACCCCAGTGGTAGAGATGGACCCTCTACCACTGCCTCCCGAGTTCGATCCCGGTAATGGACTTTGGGTAGGGGACGATTTTGACTGTGTTGGTTTTGCGCACCAATGCCCCGAACCGAGATAGCGAATAGCAAAGGCGGTCCATGGAGTTCCTGGCCTATCATACGCTGCGCATGGAGGTTTTCCGGGTTTTATCCTCCTTTCCCATTTTCTTCACTTCCCTAATTGGTGCGGTATCATCCCCAGGTTGGCCCACCTCGAATAAAATTAAAAAATGGTTTTTATTTTAGTATCATTTCCCCTAAGGCTAATACAAATGATCTAGTGATGCTCTAATGCCATTATCCCATCAGTCAGCTTGCTGACCTTGACTCGCTTAACCTGTGAGGCCACCTTGCTGCTCAGAGGGTCTACTCTGTGCAGATTAGACACCAGATAACTTTCATTTAGATCACAATCGTTCTCGTAGAGCAAATTCTCCTCTGATGCTACCCAAAGCAGCATCGATCTCTTTGGTAAACTGTTTGCACCCTTGGCAAATCTCTTGTTGACACTCTCTGACATGTTTGTTATATGTTAGCCCTTGGGACTCAACAAAATCTAATGTAACCTCCCCTTGGCAGCTCAGCTCAAAGAAATCTAAGATATAGAGTGTCATGTTCAAACAAAGCAGATCTCAGACTGGTTACTGTATTCTGCTCAATTGCTAATCCCAGACTGGATACCAATGATTAGTTCACTTAAACTACTATTAGTGAAATAAATAGATAAAACTGAGATTCTGTTGAATAGTTTTTTATTAAAATAAGAAGTTAAATTTTTTATACTTCTAGTGAAAAAGTATGAGATAGTATGAATGAATATTGTAAAGTAAACTAGGTATTTGGGTAGCAATATTGGGGATTTTCAGGATCCTCTATTGAGATGGCATCTAACTTAAACTTTTGATGCTTTGTCTATTTAGCTTAGTTACTGTAACTGTGAGCTATTTCTTGCAGCAAATACCCCTGAACCTGGGTATCCAGGGGCCCTTTCTTCTGTCCCGCTTATAGTTGTAGGTGGTAGCATTTTCTTCAGTTATTGCTAGATTACCAGAATTGACAATATGCTTTTGACATCTGGTTTATAAGATGTTGCTCCTTTAATACACCTCAAATCAGGGTTTCGAGCAACTCTTGAAATTGGTTGTCTAGATCTGGTAGTATTCACTCAAGAGCCTTGATTGTTCCCATCAGGAATAATTCAGTTTACACTAGCGGAGTTACCCGTGCTTCGCTACGGTGTCTATAGAATTTCAGGTGATTCGAATTGATTAATTTAGATTTTATATATAGTTAAGCAATAACTACTCGGCTAAATCTAATTGCTCAATCGAAGCAACCAAAAAGACCAACCACTCAGCTAAAACTAACTGAACTTATCAAATCAACCAATAACTAATCACCTCCAAAGCTAAACTGTATCCTATCGATTCGACCAAAAACCATCAACCACTCGGCCAAATAAAATAAACTTATCAAATCAATCAGATTCTAAATTATTTTAGCTTTTATATTGGTAGATAGCTATCAATAAGTTCAGAAACAATTAAACCTATTAAAAATTCCAACCTCCAACCACTTAGCTAAAATCTATTAAGTCTGCCAAATTAATTAAACCATCAATCTCTTATCTGAAACTATTGAGCCTATCGAATCAACCAAAAAATAAACCACCACTCAGCAAAAACAATTATTGAACTTACAAAACAGCCAAAAACTACCAACTAAATATCAAAGCCTATGAAACTATTGAATTAAATGAATATGAAAATACACAGCCAAATTGCTATATAATTACCATTAGAAATATACGTTCTAGATCTTATATAGAACTGATGTTTAAATTTATATGATTATATTAAACAATTACATATTAGCATTCCGTTCCCAAACTTTATAGAATACTTGTGCCAAGTTTGGTGATTTTTGGTTATTTGCTCGAGATAATGCATCTATATAAACAAATTAACATACTGATTCTTTTGTAAATAAAATTTAAGATTAATTCTTGTTGATACCCAGTTTACACAGATTTGTTTGTGGGCTTAAAGTTCATCTGATAATCTTATATTTTTTATATTTGTAGATGGTTATCGATAAATTAAGTAATCAAATTATACTTAATATAAATTTACCAACCATTCAGCCATACCCAATTAAACCTATCGAATTAACTAAACCACTAAATCACTTAGCTAAAACCATTAGATTAAAAATCAACCAATCACCAACCGCTTCGTAAACCAAAATTAAATGTATTGAAACAACCAAAATCTAACTACTTACCAAAACCAATCAACTTTATTAAATCAACCAATAAATACTTTATTTAAACCGTTAAGCTTATTAATCAACACAAACCCACCAACCGCTCGACAAAACCATTTAAACTACCGAATCAACCGAATATCAAACTTCTTGGCCGTAACAATATACCGATTTCCATTAAAGACATATAAAACTTTCACTTGTTACATATAAAACTTTTTATTTTAATATGAAAATTAAAAATCGGGCTTCAAGATGCACACGGACCCCCTCCCGTCTTCTATAGCTTTATTTTTCAGAGCTCTACATGCTCTATTTTTGGCTGGGCATCGCGCACACACACATACACATTTGCTTATATATATAGATTAGCTTATATATATAGATTACGCCAGGATTCGAACGACTGACCTTTTATAGAGTTGAAGTTTAGAGCCAAAAGCTGAGCCGATTATGCTAGAGGAGGTATTTTTAAAATCAATTGGACTTTTGATTCAAAGTTTTGATTTAGATAAACTTGTTAAATACCCGAATGACCACTAACCACTTAACAAAACCATTTAAAATATCAAAGCAGCTGAATATCAAACAGCTCAGCTGTAACAATATAGCGAATACCATCGAAGTATATATAGGATTTTCACTTGTTACATATAAACTTTTTATTTTACTTTTAATTTAATATTTTTTAAATTCTATTCTGCTATTCGGGGCGGAGACAAATCCAACAAAGCAAAGATCATAAAAATCGGTCCAGCCGTTCTTGAGTTATAAATGGTGTAACTAACACGACTTTGTTTTATACAAATAGATATAGATAGATGACATCACTGGTCATGGATAAATTGCTTGCCTCACCCAAATCTATAAAAGGGGATTTTTCATCTCTATATGCAGCAGGTAAGTTGCCTGCAATTCTGCAAGTTTAAGAGTGAACTCTGCTCATTCCACCAGATGAGGAATGATCTGCTGATCTGCTTACAGCCTCATCCACAGCACTTCCCCTTTCAAGATGAGACTGAGGAATGACCTCATGTGCCATGTATGTACTCTATTAAATACAATGTTAGTATTATCACCCTGAAAAGACTATTTGGATCCTCTCTTCATCAAGACAGTAGCAGTCCCAGTCCAGATGGTGTTAAAATTTATAGGTTTTCAGATTATTCTCAGCTAATAACCCCTATAAATGTATTAACTGAACAGATTGTTGTTGTGCAATTCTCTGCATTGTATGATAAGACATATTCATTTGATAATAGTGTGGAGACTATTATCCATAGTTGAATTGAAGTACTAGAATTCAGCCCTATGCTTGGCTAGTATTTTCTCTCAAAATACTTATGATGTCCTTAATAGGGATTTGTTCCCTGGTACTGCCTAACAATCCATGCTCAGATCCCTGTTTACAGTTTCTCTCTGTTGACATATTGTTGGCAGCAATCCCCAATTTGATTCAGCTTATCTTCTCTGGATCCCTGCTCAGATCCTTACTTTTTATCCTAAAGCATCTCCCAATTATCACACACAGCAATAATTTTCTTGTGAGAAAATATAACTTGATTTGGATTCTGAAAAAATTTTAAGATGTAATCTGATAAAAGTGGTCTTATATTAGTGAATTCCTAAGGGAATTTATAGTGGGAATTTGGTGCCCAACCCTCAGTTGGCACCTATTCAATGAAATGGCAGCTGTTGCCATTGAATTACCCATACTCATCTCAGCAGCAATGGTCTTCCCCATCATAGCTAGGATTTTATCATTGGACAATCTCAAGATCTAAAATTGAAAAAGTTAGAAAACATGTTCCTAACATTTTACTCCTAATCTCTGCAAACCAACCATATGTGACAAGTGACCTGCTTAGGTAATGGGACTTGTTACCCATTAAGTCATGTTGCAAACCAACTGATTGATTTGCTAGTTGCAGGTGGCATCACTCACCTCACAACTTGATCCTTAAATTCCCAATTGATCAGTGATGAAACCTGACTGATCCCAATTGGTACACCTGATAGTTAATCACTATCAGATACCCTTATTTCATCAGCAACTCTGCCCAATAAGATCTTAAGCATTCATCCAGATTGATCCCTGATGGATCTGACCCAAGGCAAATAACCTAAAATCCCCCAATATTGTTATCCCAAAAACAGGGTCAACTGATATCCAATTCACTTTACTTTAAGAAATTATTTCTAGAAATCCCTGGTAATCTAGTCAGCTGGTAATATAGGCAAAATCCCAACATATCCCCCTCTTGCCTAGATTTTCAGAGAGATAAGGATTGGGGCAGGAGAACACCACTTTGGACAATCAGTCAAATACTTCATTTCTTCAAGAAGAGTACAATCAATCAGTACTCAATGCAATTGGGACAACCTTTAGCATGCGGCTCTTTTCCTCTTTCAACTTGCTACTGCTACTCAGAGTGCAAACCCACAACCTTCTTTTATGCCAGGCTGATCAATTTACTTATGACAATATTAGTCCTGGGATCCAGTTTTCCCCCTGTCAGAGCATATGACCCACTGTCATATTCAGGATTCTTGGTCTGGTGTCCTCAATTTCCTGATTTTCTCCTCATCCTCAACAGGAGATTCTTGCTGTTGATGTTTATTTAATGGTGCAATTAAGAATGCTCATTTATGTTTGCCCTTGTTATTTTCTCTTAATAACCTCTTGGCTCATATCATTATTAATTCTTTTCTGGAGAGCTTATCCCATTACTTTTGAGATTAATTTCTTTAAAATAAGAGCTTAATTGATTTCAGAGTGCATAAATTCGACTATTATATAAGTCTGACATCCCCCTCTCATCCAGCTCATCTGTCAAATTCTGAGTCTCAGTACCAACAGCTGCTCAAAAGCTTGTCTGATCAAGACCTTCATCTCTTCCAGCTGATGAGTTGATCTGCACGCTAAAACCTCTTATATGGTCCTTTCCAGGACTTATACTCCTAGTCAAGTACCAGTAGCCAGTTTTTCTATAGAATTACTGGAAACAGTAACCAACCCCAACAAAAATAGGTTAGTGATTGTCTCAAATAACTTGCAACCCATCCTTCCTCTGTCATCAATTCCTGAGTTAGATTTTGAAGCTCTCCTGGATTTGGCTTCCATTTTCAGATACTCCTAATATTATTGTCAAACCTCCTGAAGCAATGCCCTCTTCTATTGATTGTTTATTCCTCACCAGATCAGACTTGCTCCCAGAGTTCCTCTTCCAACTTGGTCAATATTACTAGCCAGCTGTCTTGGCCACCAAACTAGCCATTGGAAACAGCATACATTTCAAACTCCCATATGCAGAATTAAGGGCCCAAGTCACCAAGGCCTTGTCCATAGCTCTGAATTCTTCCAATTTTGAAACATCCTATATTGGAACATTGCAGCCTATGCTCTTCACTTTGTCAGGCAAGTTCTTCAAAGTTGGGCCATAAAGCTTCCAGCCTCTCCCAGCTTCCATCACTCATTCTGCTTCAGCTTCCAAGAAGCTCATAGTCATCACTTGCATAATGCCATTTGATCCTTGTATGACTATCTCATTTCTGGCACATCCCATTGGTATCTTCCGCTGATGGCTTTGATAGGGGGCATGATTCAGCAACCCCCGCCTAGTATCCCTTGCTCAATGCTGGCCCACATGTCTGGTGTTTTTGACGAAGCCCATCAGAAAGCACTCAAGGCCAATCTTCCAGCTCCGGTGTCATATCAGGATTACTTGGGGTTATTCACTGACTGCCTCTTCTTGTACTGTTGCTTCTCTCCCCACTCCAGGGTATTGCGTTTGGTATCTTCTGACATTTCAATTTCTCTTCCCCTAGTAACTTTCTTGCAGGGATCTGCTTCCACTTAATGAACTTAGCTTTGTGTAGGTCTAGCCCTCACTAGCATCTAATCTTACATATATTTTGATGGGTTATTTACACCTACTTTGATCCATCCTCCCTCCCCAAAAGGCGACATAAGCAGAATTATCTCCAAATGTAAGATAACCAATATAAAATAAAAATTATAAAAATATATAGTTTTTTCTATGCATTTTTTTAAAAGTATTTGAGGTGGTCAACCTTGGGACAAAAATACCATACCGAGAATTTTTCTAGCCAATGCAGGTTTTGAACTTGAATTGAACAAAGCCTGCATTAGGGAGGAAGCAATTTTACCCACCAGGCTAACCATCCTTTATTTTTAAAACTCCATACTTTAATTTAAAATAAATTTAAGGGAAAGTAAGAGGGGGAGGGCAGAATACAGGTGATTCAGCTGAGGGTAAAAATATAGGGAGTTCAGGACACTAGAGTTCTAGCACCTCCACCCATTGCTGATCAGCAATTTCCATCACTAGCTATGGTTCTAGCATTGGTGGGCTTACAAGACATTCAATTCTCAGTCAATTAGTTGCCTCATTGCATATGATGAGCAATCCAGTGGGAAAGCCAAACGTGTGGCTTTATAACACCCAGGGATTAGGTGCAAAAATCTTGAGATTCGATGGAGCTGATCATAAATAATCTGAATGGTCTTCAATACCAAACCTTTGTGATGGGGGCGCTCATTGCTCAAAATCTTGGCAACAAGTGCACAGTAAATTACCCTTACACAATAATGGTAGATGAAGGCTCATAGTTGGATTGGAGCCATTCTCAAGGTTTTCATGAAGAAAAGATCCTGTGATGGATGTATTCCCATCGGTGATTGTTTGCCTGATAGGATGTGTTGCAAGAAGGACTAGTTTTTTTGAACACGCTGCATTCATAATAATGGTGGGCGATATCTGCTTTCAGATCATTTCATATGGAGCACTCTTGTGTGGGTAGTCTGGCCCATTGTGCTTGCTCAATTTGAATGCCCGGTTTAAGATCCTCCAGGTTACCAAACGCTGTTTGGCCATTACCAAATGGGAGTTCAGGCCCAAAATCAACTCCTTCATTGGGTAGTTGGTGTCATGGCCTTCAGTAGTCCAGTCATTTAGAATTTGTGGATGGGTGGGTGGATTGCGCCCCAGTTTTGGGAGCAGATCCCCATATTTGATTAGCATTGATTTGTACCTTATTTTGATTAACTTGGTGGCGTATTCACCAGAAATTTTGTTATGCTCCTCCCAGCTCATTGTGGAAATCATTGCAGAATTATGGGCCTCAACGTCCCTTTGAATTTGGTCAGCATCTCAGGCTGATTGCTCAAATGCCCATCCATCCTCCCGCATGCCCAATTGCATAGTTGCCAGTAGTGTGGAGTACCCTTTTGGGAGGTTATCCATGGGTGGTGCACCATCCATTCACATATTGAGTGGGGTGAGACTGGCTCTTGAAGACCTTGGGCTCTTGCCCAGTTCACGCCCCACACTAGGGTCAGGCAATGCATGTGCATCTGTGTTAGCTTAAGGAATGACTTCCCCCATATTTGCCAAGTGTGAGATTTAAAGTCCAGGAGGCCCATGCCTCCTTTGTTCTTTGGTTTGACAGAGTTTACAGCGCTATTGGCGCCACCTTCGCCTTGAACCACAGGAAGGTTCGGAGCATTGTCCTGATTTTATTCTCTAGGTTCAGGCTCATTGGCAGCACATGAGCGACGTACCACAACTTTGAGAAGATGAAGACATTGATTGCCTGCACTTTCTCTTTGAGGCATAGTCTGGAGTTCTTCCAGAATGCCATTTGGATCAATAAGCTTGACAATACTTCCTGTTCAGTTTCCAGTACCGCTGATCCCTTATCGTTGAATAGTATCCTGAGGTATCAGATTGTCTGGGAGTTCATGATCAGCATTGTGTCAGTCAGCGGGCTGAAGTTCAGGTTGCTGATCCTCATCACTGAGGTTTTTGCCAAGTTGACTTTCGCGTTTGAAGCTAGCTGGTAAAGGTCTAATTTATTCTTGGCGCCCTGAAGGTCAGTCAGTGAGCTTATGCCTACTACTATGTCATCGGCAAATGCTAGCATCTTCAATGGCATTTTATTAGGGTGGACTAGTCCTCAGAGTTTTTCATCCACTGCCACCAGCAGAATGTTGGCTGAAAAATTAAAGAGTATTGGTGACATAGGGTCACCTTGTCAGAGACCCTGCCCAACTGGGAAAAGTTGTTTATGCCATCTGTGACAATCACCTTTGTTACCAGGCCTAAGTACAGCGTTGTTATCCATGCTCAAAAAGTGTCGGGGATACCAACTGCCTTTAGCGCCTCATGTAGGAATGACCACTCTACCCAGTCATATGCCTTTTCCATGTCAAGGAACATAAGGTACCCCTGCTCGATACCCCTCACATCCTGGAGTATGCTTTGGACTGAACCAATGCTGTCCCATATACTTCAGCCTTTGATGAATCTGTAATGGGCTTTATGGAGTGTGCGCGGTGCTGTTGCCATCAGCTGATTAGATAGTATGCGTGTGAGCAGTTTATAATTGGCATTTGATAGTGCAATTGGGCACCAGTTCTGAATTTGATGTTGGAGTCCCTTTTTGTACAAGAGTACAATTCAGGTCTCTTGGCCCCCGGAATTTGCTGGCCATTTTGTACACAGTGGTTAAAGAGGGTTTTGAGCTCTGGCGCAATGCAGTCGCGGAATGTGCTGTATATTTCTGCGCACATATTGTCAGGGCCTGGTGCTTTCATTCTTGGCGACTCCTTTAGTGCCCTCTTAACTTCATTGATAGAGATTTTGGAGGATGATTTGGTGACATCTTCTGGAGTACAGCCCCCAGTGCCAGCTTGGCCAGGTCAATAAGGGTAACTGTTGCCAATTTGCTTGTTTCTTGTTGTCAAAAAAGATCACCATAGAATTGCTTGACCTCACGCTTGATCATTTCTGGGTCTGTTGAACTTCCCCTTCCGCTGTCTCCACTTCCCATACCCTAGCCTTGGTTCAAATTTCCTTGAGGTGCTTCAGGCCCTCTTTGGTCATCATCTCCACTAGGCTCTGATATCTGTAAGTCACATTGGTCCATCTCTCTGAGTCTTGCTTCATCATTATGGCCTGATACTTTTTGTGCATTGTTCAGTACTTACTCCCCAGTCTTTGCTGTCTCACCGGGTGAGCCTCAGACTTTCTAATTTAGACTTCAGCTGTTTTGTGGCGGCAGTTTGCTTGTAGGAGGTTTTCTAAACTTCATGCTATCATGCTTCAGTTTTGCTTTGATCTGAGTCCATCATTCTAGTGGGTCCAACTCTGGGTGGCTGTCCAGATATGTGACCAGTCAATTCAGTCCAGCATCAATCTTTTGGCGCCATTCCCCATCCCTCAGTGTAGCTGGTTCCAGCTGCCATTTGCAATTCCTTGGGGGTTCATCAAGATCAATATCCATGCAGATGAACATGTGATCACTTTCAGCATTTATGCTGACCTCGCTGTTGGACGTCATCAGCTTGAGATCCAATGACACTAGGATGTAGTCTAAATGTGATCTGGACTGTGGGGATCCAGCGGAGTCATATGACCATCACGTTAAGTTGGCTGGGTCATCATCCTCTTTGTTAATCATTAGGCACATCCCTGATTTGACTAGGTAATCCAGCATCTCGCTGGCTTTTCTGTTGGGATGTTCTCTTGTTGGGAACGTATCCTGGCTTGCATTCATCCAACAGTTCAGGTCTCCTGCTATTAAGGTCATTGACTTCAGATGGCACCTCCTCTAAATATTCCCAAAAAATATGGTTTTTGTGGAGCTTCAGCAGAGTGTAGACTGCCACTGCTTGTATGCTCTTTCCAGTTTCTCTGTTTGTAGCCGTTGCTATCAAGATCCTTCCGGCGTGAGTTTCCTCCACAAATTCCAGGTCTATTTTCTTGTCCATTGTGACAATCGACACATGGTCTGTCTGGAGGGCTTGGTAGCCTATTTGGTGGGACCACGGATGGTTCTTTGTGTCATGATTTGAGCTTGGCACCATTTCCTTTTGGTTACCAGCTTTCATTTCTGAAATAAAAATTAAGTCAATATTATTATTAGTTTTTAAATGGTGCATCTTCCTCCTCCTCATTTGTATGCTTGCCATCCCTCAAGCATTTGTGGTCGCAATCCTCATTTCTGGCTGCCTGACCCATGGGTATGAGGATTAGCGTTATCTGGGTTATGGATTGAGTCATGTACTGAGGTCTGTTTGTTAGCTGAAGATGGCATTGATGGTTGGTGGGGGGTATTACTCAGTTTTTGGGGCTGGTTGGTCAGGACTGTGATTATATTCCTGGGCATCCTGTGCACCAGGAATTCAGTCGCCATCCCCATCTCCATATCAATGGATAATGGGGATGGTTTTATGATTGGGTCTGGGTGCCCCTTGTCCCCTACTGGCAGAGCAGCGGATTCCCCCTCCTCCATCATTTGGATTCTCACCTATTCATTTGATTTGTCAGCTGTACTCAATTTTTTAGTCAGTGATTGTCCAGCTGACTTTGCCAATTTTATCACATCTACTGATTTTTTTCCTGGTTTCCTTAGGTTTGTTTGCCAATGACTTCCAATTTGATTTAGTATTTGCTTTCAGCTTATCAGGCTTTGATTTTGATTTATTGGCTTCCTGCATCTTCCCTTCTTGGGGACTTCTTTGGGTTTGCCTTCTTCCATCTTTACTCCTTGCAGATCATTCATTCCGCTTGGGATGGGCGTGGCTCCGTTGGTATAGGATCTGTTCCTTTGTCCATTACATACAATTTGGGGTTTGGATTTATAAATGGCTTGTTGTCCGCTTCAGGTCACTTGGCCACTTCTCGTTCCCATGCTTCCCTATATGCCAGGTCCAATTCTTGTTGTTTGTGTTTCATGTCTGCTACCTCCACTAGGTTGCATGGGATCCATTCTCTGGCTTTTGGGCGGAGAAAAGTCTTGGTACTACCTTGGTGACCCCCCAATAGGGTCATATTCATACTCCCAAGTAGTTTTACCTTTGCGGTGATGGCATTGAGCCATTGTGTGGATGGTCTGGTAACAGAACCGTCACACTTGTTTGGCATCTTCTTGTTTGACATATACTACCCTGTTTAGGCTGAGCAGGCGGATGAATCTGAATAGGGCTATTTTGTTTGGTTTCATCCAGGGTGCCAGTTCATAAAGCGCTTCCACTGTCTGGGGGCAGAGGCACTTTGCGATG
This sequence comes from Massospora cicadina, assembly GCA_022478985.1. Taxonomy (NCBI): domain Eukaryota; kingdom Fungi; phylum Entomophthoromycota; class Entomophthoromycetes; order Entomophthorales; family Entomophthoraceae; genus Massospora; species Massospora cicadina. The sequence continues at coordinate 134,742 of JAKSZP010014509.1, forward strand.
TAATTGCTGTTAGCTTGCCAAAATGCTTATACTTACCCATAGTGTGATAATCCGGTCTGAATCACTTTGTGCACCAACTCCTGTTCGTGATCAGTCAGGAGGTTCTGGAAGGTTACCAACCTTGCTGTTTAGTTGGCGTATCTGGTCAGCTCTGTTTGCAGATAAATCCCCTTATATTTGATGCCAATTTTGAGAAGTTTCTTGAGGTCCAATTCGCCTGGAATTGCTATATTGAATACCCTTGTTTGGGTGCCCAGTGGTTATCAAAGTCCCCTCCTTCTAGGACTATTTCAAGTTTCCGATAAGTTGACATTTTCAGGTTAGACCATTCCTCCTCCTCCACTAGCTGTGTGTGTATTTGGATAGCATCTTTAGGTACAATTTTGGCGCCTGACGGTCTGTAAAGCCCCCGCTGATCAACTGATGGATGTACTCAATGTGGCTCCCTGCTCCATTCCAGGTGTTGTTGTTGGTATGCGCTGCTGCTGCACTGTAGAAATGGTAATTGCACTTGGTTTAGGCACTTCAGCGGAGGTCTTCCTCTTCTAAAATCCAGCTTACCAATTCATTGAGGCTGAATCCCCAATTGAGAAATGCTTCAATTTGATGAATGCTGATACCTTAGTGACTGATACTTTTAGCCATTTGTGCTCCAATCTTGAGGTTTTGCCACTTGAGGGCATCCATTGGTGAGAACCCCAGTTGGTACCACTTGAGGGTGGATTCTGGGCCGCACGTTGGGTGTAGGTATTTTTAAAGGACCTCCAGTGTAACTGAGCTATGCTGGCACCAGTCCCTTTCTGTGACAATATTCCAGCCCCCATCTATAAATATTCATGTCATGGCTGCTGGAACTCCCACCTCACTCCATTGGAATGCTTCAGAGGGGGTGAAACCTTCAGCGGCATATGGTGCAGCTAGTGTCAGTTCCAGAAAGGATTGCTTCCAATCCCAGATGGTTTTGATGCAGATCCCCGCTTTGAGCCATTCACGGCCCAGGTCCAGAGTCATGACCCCTTTCATCACCATTGCCATCTGTGGTGAAATATCATGTTCCATCCACAGTTGGGCTGACTCTAGGGTGAACCCCGATGCATCCTAGTCCACAGCTTCAGCAATTGTTGTGACATCACGCCAGATTTTCCACTTTTTGATAGGGAAGGGCTGGCCTCTAAGGGTTTTGTAAATCAGTTGTGTCAAAACCAGTTCCACCCATTTGTGCACTAGGTCCATACTGGCCCCCGCTCAGAACCAGTATTTCATTTCCATTGGTGTAAATCTGTTGGCGGACCAGTTGATGGCCTCTTCCGGCGACCAATCCCAGAATGGTCCCCACTCCACCGCTTTTTCCTTTGTACAGCCTGCTGTATCTACAGGTCTGATGCAATGGCTGGTGGGATTAGGGTGTATGACCAGTGTAGGGCCTTGGTGGTTTTGAACCCAGCCATGATCCATGGTAGCACCTCCTTTGGGGAGAATGTGGTATTATACCATTCCAGTGCCATGTCTACTAGAATGGAGTGTCAGGACCTATCAAGGGTGGTCGAGACATTCAAGAATCATTTTGTGTATTCAGCTAATTCTGTTGGGTTGAAGCCTGAGCTCCCGACAGCTTGAGTGGATCATGCTGTGATACCGCCTTGTTATACTCCTTTGTGTTTAAAAGGTCGATGCTGGCATCCATCCAGGCCTTTGCATCCTCCAGTTTTAGATCTTTAGAATTGCAGCCTCAATCACCTTATTCTCCATGGGGATTTTCATCCATTCCAAGGCAACTTTGGTCCAAACTTGTGACACCTTGAAGAGTACTGCCATTTCAATTGAGATTTGGGTATTGAGCCAGCGTCTGGCCGCTCCAGCGGAAATCTTGTGGTCTTGCCACATAGCCATGATGGCTGTTTTGATATTTTTGGAGACCCATTGAGTCGCCGTTGAGTACAGAAACTGGAAGGCCTCCCATTGTTTGGCTTCATAGGCAGACACGCTGCAACGCGCTAACATGTCTGTCTGAATTGGGGTATATTTCACTGGGGCCCTGGCTGCTGACTTGACCGCTGTCAGGGTTTTGGCCCCTTCCAATAGTACTTTTAGTTTTTTTGCTGACTTTTCTCAAGTGTCTGATCCCTCAGATTTGGTCCCTGATATAGCTTCACCACCATCGAGGTTGGTCCCCAATGGTTTGTATTGGTTTGGTGATTGACTTTGTTCTAATCTAGCTCCCTCCATCAGCTTGAAATTGTTGGGGTTTGTTCTCAATGGTCCATATTGGTTCAGCTGTCAATTCTTAGTTGATTTAGATCCCACTGTTGACATGAATTTGTTGAGGATTGCACTCAATGGTGCATCAGGGACCATTCCTAATGATTTTCTCATGTTACCAGATTAATTTTGGTCAGAAACATTTCTCCCCCTGACTGGGTTTTTGTGGAACTGGTGCTAACTTCTCCTTTACTAAAATACTCTGAAAGAATTTGGTAAGTTTCTTCATATTAGCAGAAAACTTTTTATGTCATTGCCCTGTTGGTTTGAGTGGCTAAATTTTGTCAATTAAATCTGAGTCAGTTTTAGATTCAACCAATACCTCATCCAGATTTTTTGTTTTTTTCCAAAAAAATTGTTTCACCCTGTGAGGCCCCAATCCCCTCTACTGGTTGAGGTTCAGTGGGGAATATTCCTGACACCACTGTTGTCAGCGTTGGGCCTCACTCCCTGAGGGTAACTCCTGTCATCTCGTTGTTGGCGGAAACCAATACTGGGGAGTCAGCCCCATTATCCGCGCTAGTCACAAGGGCTCCATGACCCTTTGACGCGTTCATGCGTTTCATCATCATTTGTGTCACCAAATTGTTATTTGACATGCACAGGTTGTTCAGGCCTTCCCCGTTATTAGTTGTATGGGGGCATGGGCAAGCGGGAAGTCTTTTAGATGGTACGTCCATCTTGGCGTCCTTCATTATATTATTTAATATTGGTGCAGGAAAGCTGTCCATTTCTAAGTGCTTGCACAGATGGGAAGTTTGACTTTCCTACACTTGGGTGGTTGGCCATGAATCACTGCTCTATAGTTGCAGTGTACACTGGCAGTTGGATGCTCCCTCAATTCTTGTTCAGTTCACTTTTTGATTTAAAAAGTGAGGCTTGTGAAGAGAAAAAAACTTAGGCTACCCATCCTTTATATGCGTTTTTTAATAATCTTTTTTCCCATATTTTTATCAATCTACTTATTATTTTCTTCTTTTTTCTATGGGACTTGACCTTTTTTCAATTCAGCGGTCCATCTTTTTATTTTATTCCCCCAAACTGGATCCTAGGTATACTTAGACCTACCATTTTTTATGGTTCAGAGGTCTTACTTTTTTTAAGACTTAACCATCTAGTTTGGTTCAGCGGTCCTTTTTTCAGACTTAACCAAATCATTAGGACATATCCAACTTAATGGTCTAGCAGTCCTTTGGGTACTCCTCCTTTTATCATTTTTTCATTGATCTATTGCTTTAAATACTTAGCATGGACTCAATTTAGTATCCTTCCTTCCAAGAAGTTCTTGATGGAGTAGGCATCTGTCACCATCTGGGTGATATCCTCAAATGGATCTGACCACAACGCATCCAATTTGTTTATTCTCTCAAAACCATGAATATTGCAATAGGCAACTCTTTCACCTATTCAGTATTCTGATAAGGCTGGTCAGTTCTTATCATCCATCATTTTTGCCAAATTCTTTTCTTCAAATTTATATCAAATGCTTGCAATTGCATTTCAATTAGATACTTGTCAATCAGTTTAGGTACTGCTTGGCACTCATCCCCAATGTTGGTTCTACCACCAAATATAAAATCTCTGGCAGCATGGCCTTCCTTCCATATAGTAACTTGAATGGCGTTTGTCCCATCACCGTATGATGACTGATGTTATAGTGAATGTCACCAAACTTAGGTACGTTCATCATGTGGAAGTTCTTCCTGCGATAAGCTTCCTCAGCATCATGGCCAGCGTCCCATTGACTCGTTCTACCAGTCCATTCGTCTCTGGCTGGTAAGGTACAGACATGACTACTCAGATCCCCAATATTTCATATAATCATGGGATCACGAGATGTGAAATTTGTCCCATTGTCACTCAGCAGGACCTTCAGGCATCCATGTCATTATAAATATTGATCTAGGATGAACTTTGCAGTACTGGTAGCATCTACATTTTCCAGGGCCTTCATCTTGACCCATCTCATCAGATGATCGATTGAAACTATCAAGCACTTGACTTCCACTGTGCTCATTGTCAGCAGTCCCATCACATCGATGGACACTGTATGCCAAGCAAATCCAGGGTGGACCAGTTGGTATACAGTTGTATTCTTATGTGGCTTGTGCAACTGGCACTCCACAAAGCAAGCCAGATATTCCGCAACATCATAGTTGATTGACTCCCAGTAGTAGTACTGGAGAATATGGCCAGTCATTTTTCTCAGGCCTTCATGCACAATAACCTTATGAGCAGCTTGAATGATAACTGCTTATTCCGATGGCTTTGGGAATAGTAATTGCTTCCCATTGGTCATCTTAAAAACTTGTCCATCCACAGTCTCAGTGTTTTCCATCACTTTTCAAAGTGCACCTTGGATTTTATCAGGGCTTGTTTCCAATTTCTCTGTCAACCATCCTCTGGAATAGCTCATCCGCCTGCTGGTATACCATCTGGACCATTGGTAACTGCAATAAGCTATCTACATTCTTATGAGAAGCCTCCAATTGGTGGACAATCTCAGAATCATAAGCATGTAGCTTTAATGCCCATTGGGCCAGTCATCCTTCTGGTTCTCGTAAATTGTGCAGCCAATGCAATGAAAAGTGGTCAATCACCACTTTGAAGTGCATTTCATAGATGTAGAGCTGAAACTGTTTAAAGGCTTAAATGATCACAAGGCATGCATGCTCAGTAACGTGTAGTTTCTCTCAGTGATTGAGAGTATTTGGCTTACATATGCAACCAGATGTTCGTCCCCAAGTTCATCTACTTGGCTCAATATGACGCTGATCACTGTCAACAAAGCATCAATTTGTATAATAAATTCTCAATCAAATTTTGGATACTTTAAAATCAGAGAATCTATCAAGTACTGGCATAACTCATCAAAGGATTTCTGTGCTTCTTCATTCCATACAAATCCTTTCTTTAGATCCTTCAACAGATGGAATAAGGGCGAAGCGATTCTGGAAAAATCCCAAATAAATCCTCTATAGTATCTGACCATTCCAAGGAACACTTGTATATCTTGGACACTCTTTGGCACAGCCATTCATAATATTCCTTCGATCTTCTGGGCTTGCAACTGCAGTCCACTAGAGTTGATTATAAATCCCAGATATTCCAACTCTTTTTTAAAAGTGACATTTCCTTGGCTTAACCTTCAGGTTGGCCATGGATATTCTCTTAAGAACTTCCTTCAAGTGGTGCAAATGGTCAGTAAACGTCCTACTGAACACATTTATATCGTCCAAGTACACCAAGATGCATGACGACTTCAAGTCATTTAGTATTGCATCTATGGCCCTCTGGAACGTCGCAGGCACATTGCACAGACCCTGGGGCATCCCCATCAGTTGATAAAGCCCCTGTGTGGTGATAATCATGCGTTTTTCTTGGTCTTCTCTTGGAAAATTGATTTGCCAATATCCCAATATCAGATCCATTGTGGAGAAATACTTCACTTCTCCCAATCAATCTAGTGCATCATTGATTCTTGGTAGTGGATATGAATCCTTCTTTGTAATCTTGTTCAACTTCTGATAATTGATCACCCTATTAGAGCCATCCTTCTTCTTCATGATAAGAATTAGACTCGCCCAGGGACTCAATGATGGAACTAGAAGCCCATGCTTCACTAGTTCGCTGATTTCTTCCTCCACTACTGCTTTGGCTGCCTTCAAAAATCAAATCAGTCTCATCTTGATCAGTAAATTTTCCCTAGTATTGATCTTGTGGATCACATCTCTTGCAATCCCAAATTATGGTCATCCTGGGAAAATACTTCCCAATACTTTTTGAACAATTCGAGCACCTCCTCTTGCTGTCCTTCCATCAGATCAGCGATTTGCTTTCAATCAACCAATAGATTGATACTATCAGTTACCCCGCCCAGTAATCTCATTTCATTGAGGGTCCCAAATCGTGTTATTTCCTCAGTTTGGCCATCAGAATCAGATGAAAATGTGCAACGATCTGATTCTTCTTGATCTTCAATGGTTTTTCACTTAAATTCGCCATGAGAACTCATATTTCTCCATGGCATGGCATTATTATTCCAAGAGCCACCCAAGGCTCTACTCTAAACTTCTAGGGGCTTCCAACCTCCCCATACAGCAGCTCCAGTATCTCTAATGTCAATCCCATGTTGACTATTATTTGTGATCTTGGCGGTATGGTTCTCACATTCTTGATCCTCAGTGGAATTCCCCAATTTTCTAGGATTTCCGTTGCCATCTCTTGTCACTTCCAGCCAACTAGTTGGTATCAAATTGTGACAATGCCATCATTATATAAGGTTAATTAAGTTATTTCTTCTACTCAGTGGAGCTTCCCCATCCTTCTGATTGACCAATGGTAACGTCTGACCAATATGGTCAACATATTAAATTGAAATTACATTTAACTATGTACTTTCATAGAAATACCGTCCCAATCAGAATATTGTAGTTTTGGTTGGCCAAAAATATTGCTGGTGCAGACACCACCAAGGATCTAAATTGAAGTGGTAGAGCATTATACGCTCCACATGGGATTGTGGTATTTGGCCCAGCTGTCCTGTACTCCTTCTTGTGTTCCAAATTGGGCGTGATCTTCATCCTCTTCACCAACTTGGTCAATACAATATTAATAGGCGCTTCAGTGTTAACAATCGCCCTCACCTGTACTTGATTCACTAGTATATCTATATATGCACACTCAGAGTATTGTAAGATAGTATTTACTGAGTGCATAGCAGAATTATTAGCCAAATTGAGGGTGTGAATTATTTTCGCCAATAAATCAGATAATTCCTTGATTGCGCTGAGGGTGATTTACAGGTTTGCCTCTTCTAATTGAACTTCAGTCAATTCTTCAGGATTATTGGAGGCTCAAATATTGTCCATCAGTTGTCAGGCATACGGCCAAGAAATTTCTTTAGTTATCTTGGGGTCAATCCCCTTCACCCCAAATCTTGTTACCATGTTTACATCCAAATTGACTACTTGATACAAATGATCCTGCATGGCTTAATCCACAAACAAATCACTGATGTCAATTTCATTGTGCATAATATTGGGAGGAACAGGCTTCTCTGCAGCTCTAGACTGTTTCCCATCTAGGCTGCGGGCCCTTTTCCCAAATCCTTTGTGGGTTCAGACTCTTTTGCTTGGACCATGTTAATTTGATCTTTGGATTTCTTGCAGTGCACAGCAAAATGTCCCTTTCGCCGCACTGGTAACAAATTTTCTACTTATTATTAATCCATTTAAAGTCTTAGGCTTATTTCCCAGCATGGTTTGTTTATTCATCTTCTTAGCGCCCTCGTTCCCCTTTGTGTGATTCAAATTTTGTACTTGATTTAATTTGAAACTTCTATTTGGGGCATCAAAGGTAACTCCCAAGATTTTCAAATATTCTACCATCTGAGAGGCGGTAATTTCCATCATGAAAATGGAAGACATCATCTGATGCAAATTGCAATAGGGCTGAAGTGCCACTTGTAGTGCAATTTAGGCATCAAAATCATCCAAAACTTTTTCTCCAACCAGGATTTGTGATTACTGGTAGAAATAATTGGCGAAGCTTGATAAGGATTCATCTTTATGGAATTGAATGCCCATAAAAACTCTTGTTTGTGCTTTGACACGCACATCAGGCTACCAAATTCCTACATAATGGACACTTTGGCCTCTGTGTATGACCAGCTGTCCCCCTCTAGATGGGGCAACATTAGGTTTTGACAATCAGTATCTAGACAATTCATCACTGTTAATGCCTTTTGACAATCGCCATATCCATAAATTGTCATATTAACAATTATAAAAATGCAGGAGCGTTATCCCAGTGGAAATTCAGACAATTTTGGTGTTGCTTTGAATTCAGCTGAGGTTTCTCTAGCCACCTCTCTTGGTTCAGCTACTCAGCTCACTTTGGAAGTAATTTTGGAAGTCATCTCCAAATTAGCGGTAAAAGTGGGTGGCATGTTCCTTGGGGTAGTCATCTTTCCAACTAGCATCTGGGGAGTTCTTTCTTTGGCGTCAGTCGCTGCATATGGCTCACATTCAAAATTGTGAGTATTCAACTCCTCAACCCGTTAAATCAGCTTCTCAATATCTGCGCTGAATGCTCATAAATGAACGCAATCTACTTTATGCTCCATTTTCAGAAATAAGACTTCTCAAACTAAGTCCCCTTTTTTTCTTCAATGACATTACTTTTCCAAGTAACTCATTTTCAAAACTCATGATACTATTGAACTCTTTCTCAATATTGGCGACTCTCTCCTCCAAGGCAGCGAATTCTCAATGATCCGCCAAGTTTGGGGCGTTCTGGTTAACAGTTGCCAACTCCATCCATAGTTATATTATTTTTTGTCCTTATATGACATCACGTTCTGATATCTTCTACTCAACTACACCCCTGTAGTGAGCACCAATTGTTAAAATTTAATAAAATTTCTGATTTTTTTCGGCTAATAACCTCTATAAAATGTATTAACTGAACATGTTCATTGTTGTGCAATTCTCTGCGTTGTATGATAATAAGACATACTAATTTGATAATAGTATGGAGACTATTATCCGTAGTTTATTGAAGTTTTAGAATTTGGCACAACGCTTGGCTAGTATTTCCTCTTAAAATACTTATGATGTCCCTAATATGGATTTGTTCCCTGGTACTGCCTAACTCAATCCATGCTTATATCTCTGTTTACAGTTTCTCTCTATTGACACACTGTTGGCAGCAATCCCCAATTCAATTCAGCTTCTCTTCTATGGATACACGCTCAGATCCTTACTCTTTATCCTAAAGAGTCTCCCAATTAGAGCTTACAGCACTAATTTCCTTGAGAAAGAATAGAACTTGAAATGGATTATGATAAAGTATACTAAGATAATACTCTGATAAAAGTGGTGTTTTTATTAGTGAATTCTTAAGGGAATTTGTAGTGTGAATTTGGCGCCCAACCCTCAGTTGGCACCTCCTCAATTAAATGGCAGCTGTTGGCATTATATTACCCATTCTTGTCTCAGCAACAATGGTCTTCCCCATCCTGGCTAGGAATTTGTCATTGGAAATCCTTAAGATCTTAAATTGAAAGGGTCAGAAAACGTATCCCCAACATTTTACTCTCAATCCCAGTGAACCAACCATATTTGGCAAGTGACCTGTTTAGGTAATGGGACTTGTTACCCATTAAGGAACGTTGCAAATCAACTGATCAATTTACTAGTTGCAGGTGGCATCACTCGCCTCACAACTTGATCCTTAAATTCAAAATTGGTCAGTGATGAAACCTTACTTATCCCAATTGGTACACCTGATAGTTGATCAATTATCAGATGCCTGTATTTCACAGCAACTCTGCCTGGTGAGACATTTTAAGCATTTGTTCAATCAATCTCTAACAAATCCAACCCAGAAAATTAACCTAAAATCCCCCAAACATTGTTACCCTGAAATCAGGGTCAACTGATATCTAATCCACTTCGCTTTAGAGAATTATCCCCTAGCAATCCCTGGTAATCTAATAAGCTGGGAATATGGGCAGAAAACCCAACAGATGGCCATAAATTATCTGGCTGTAATGCCTGTAGACGGTAGAATAGAAACTTTATTTCCTAGGTTGAACCCTGGTAGCCTAGTTAATCTCTAACATTCCTGTTGACTTTGAGGGATAGTTACCTTGATATTGTTTATAGCTTTTAATTAGATTCTGTTAAGTTCATCAGCTAGCTCCGCTGATATCTTCCAGGTGGCAGGTTCTTTTAGTCTGCTATAATTGGTGCCAGTAGGGTCAGCAGAGATTCCTCTCACCTATACAGGGCTTAGAAAGGTGACATAACAATCACTCAGTGGTAGCTTAATTTGTAAGTTAACAACTTTGATGGCAGCAACTGATTCTATTTTGATTTGTAATTGAGGTTCGTTTTCTTAAAATCCTTCCCAAGGTTCCATTGACTTTCTTGATGCTTCCATTTGAGGATGGGGTGTAGGGAGTAGTGAACAGCAGTTCACTACCACTAAGTTCATTACCTTTCTCATCATTTCTGAGATGCTACTTTTAGCATTGTTTGAAAGTAAAACTTGAGGGCAACCATTCCTTGTGATGACTTGATTGTAAAGGAAGCAAACAGTAGAGTTTGTGGTATATGTCTTAACTATGGAGACCTTGACCCACTTGATGAAGTAGTTGATCACTACTACAATGAACTTTGATCCACCTGGGGGCAGTTGGTATAGTCCCACAATGTCAATTAATTTATTGCTGAAGGGCGCTGTAGGAAAAGAACAGCGTAAATTTAAATCACTTCTGCATCTAGTGGAAACTCACAAAGTGTATGCACAACTCTAAAGATTGGTGCACTTCATCAGACATACACTCCCAGCAGAATCTATCTTGCAGATATGACAGCGTTTTCAGAAATTTTCCATGGCCCATGTACTTATGGGCCTCCATCACTGAATTGTTTGGTCACTGGGCCAAATTTAGGGGTACCACTTATTTTGGATCTTCTTCTGTTGGTTTCCATCAACACGTTAGTTATCTCTGGAACACCTTCTCAGGTGTATTAACTTCATTTATTTTGTCCTTCCAGGCACCTTCTTGTAACCCAATTAAGTTGTAATGTCAATTGCTCTCTGGCACATATAAGTTAAACACTGGCAATTGGGAAAGTCTGTCAACGTTTAGGTGTCTGTCCCCAGCTCAGTGTATGATCTCAAAATCATAGCCTTGGAGAAGTATGGCCCAGCGGGCAAGGAATCTGTTGTGGTCCTTTATATTCTTCAACCAGTGGAGTGAATTGTGATACATTACTACCCTATTATGTGCCCTGTACAAGTAATGTCTAAAGTTTTTAAAAGCTCAGATTAATGTCAAGCACTCTTGCTTGGTGACCATATAGTTCTTCTATGCTTTTCTGAAAACCTTGGAATAGTATTTGATTGGGTTATACAACCCATCTTCATCTAATTGTGCCAGAACCTCGTTAATTCCTACTTCATTAGCGTCAGTATAGAGGTATAACGTTTTGTTGAAGTCAGGGTAGGCCAAGGTTGGTGCCTCTACTAATCTTGCCTTTACCTTTGCAAAAGCATGTTCCTGTTCCAGGACCCACTTAAACTTTGTTTTCTTGGTGAGCAGGTAGGAGAGGGATTCCTCCAATTCTGTGAAATAGGGGATGAACTGCTGGTATATACCACCATTTTGAGGAACACTTGGATATCACTCATGCTCCTGGGTGGCTGCATAGCCACGAGGGATTTCACCTTCCCATCTCAAGGCTTAATTTCACTAGGACATATCTTATGCCTAAAGAACTCTTACTATATCTTAAGAAAGGTGCACTTGCTCTATTTTAACTTCAGATCGGATGAACACAGCTATATAAAGACCTCTCAGAGGTGCTGTAGATGCTCTTGGAATGTTTGTCAGAATATGGTGAAGTCCTTAAGATAAAATAACACGCTAGATAACTTGAGATTGCCAAAATTGCGATCCATTGTTCACTGAAAGGTGGCAGGGGCTTACTAGAGCACTTGCAGCATCCTCAGGGGGCTTGAAAACCCCTGACTACTAATCAGGGTGCATTTCTCCTGATCTTCTGGCGAGAGCTCCATCTGCCAGTAGCCACTAGCCAGATCCATTACCAAAAAGTACCTTGAGCTGACCAGGCATTTTAATGAGTTATCAATACATGGGAGCGGGTAAGGGTGCTCTTTAGTTATATCATTTAAATGGTGGTAGTTAATAACTATTTGATTATTTCCATCCTTTTTTCATACAAGCAACAAAGGTGAGGCCTAAGGACACTTCAACGGTCTTATTAGTCCTGCATTGGCTAGTTGGTTCAGCTTTTATAAATAATGACGTCTTCTGCTTTCAAATGGTGGTAGGGTTTGGACTTGAATGGTATAATAGAATCTGTATCCATCTTGTGGACCTCATCCTTGAATAGGCCATAAATGTTGAATCTGGTAATAAGGATGTTGCTGAACTCAGTCGACAGCTCATCAAACTTCTTCTTCTAGCTATAGGTCACATCCTAAACATGAGGTCATCAAAATCTCTATGGCATGTGCAGGTCAATGTCATGATAACTTGTCAATTGGGCCAGTGCAGTAACTTGGCCTTTTTTGACTCTAATAGGTTGAGTTGTGATATTTTTCAAGATTGTGCTCAACTCTCAAGATTAGTTTATATCATAAAACCTGGTAAAACCCTAGGTTCTTGATTGCAGATTCTGTTGTGACTTTACACCAAGATAGTATCTGGCAAACTCGTTACACTAATTGACAGGGTCATCTGGCATTGATCCCTTGGTCAAATCTCTATAGTCTCGCTAGCGCTCAGTGGAAGCCCTTCTTTTGTGGTAACATTAGGTGGTAAGTGCTTAACACCCTTCTCAATCAGAGTGTAGTGGATTGAATAAATTGGTCTTTTTTCACAAGCAAGTCTGGTGCTTCCGCAGTTTGACATCTTTATCCTCAAATACCAGGGGAAGTTGGTATCTCAGGATGCTTATGGTGCTGGAGGTGAAATTAATCTCTGCTCCAAATTCTAAGAGAAACTATGCCATTATCAAAAAGTCATAGTGGCTGATGTTAAAACCACAGCTGGTACAGTTAGGACCATGAACCCAAAGCATAAGGGTAGCATTGAATAGGCTCCTGAGGCGCGGATAATGTCTGGCCCTGTGGTTTGGTACTTCACGTTATAATTGATATTGTGCATGAACGTCAAATTCTTTATAACCTTAGATGATATGATGTTAATAGAGCCCCCATGTCCAGTACTGTTAAGACGCGCAATTTATATATGATAACTTCTACTTTTGTCACACTCTTGTCAAAAGGGTTCCCAGTGATAAACACAACAGTAGTGGATTTATTAGAACTGTCTAAGTGTGACAGCGCTCATTGTAACTTTGACAGTATCCTCGACATCTGGTTCCAAGTTCTTGAAGATAGCCATAACCAGCTGCTCTCCTTCCTCGACCAAATTAATGATTCAGGTAGCCCGATTTGCTTGCGCCTGGTATATATCGCTTGGTTTAGATCTGTCAATACTGTGGACTTGTAGTCTAGCAGACACAGCTGCCAATCTAGGTGCCCCATAATGTGCTATTCTGTACTAGCTAAATTATCATACTCCTGATCATCTTCACCCTCAGTGTGGAGATCCACCCAGCTTACAAAATTGGGGATATCCACTTTAGAGGGTGCTTCCTTCCAATATGTAGCAATTAATGGACAATATTGAAAAAAATTTTCAAGTTGATGGCGCTTATTGTAGATATTATTGATGATGCAAGCACTCAGGTGGTTTGAAACTCTTTTCCTTTAGGGTTTCACCCTTATCATTAGCAACATAGTTGGCCTTACTAACTTATTGAGGGAGTGTGCTCAGGGCCTTGTATTCAGGATTATACATCGCTTGTATATTGAGTAAAGCTTCCTTAAGTGTCTTTAGGGACGTTGCGCTCTTTACCGCTAGATTCATGTACATCTTTAAGTAAGGATGCATCTCCAATGAACTCAGCATAATGGTTTTTGCATTAGTTAAATCCATAATACCTTTAGTCCACAAATGTTGAGCCTTGATAGTAGCGTGAGGCGTAGTTTATGACCAACTCATTGTTGCTCACTTTTATAAGGAGGAACTCTTGCTTCATTTTTGGACGTCTTGTTCACTAACAAACTCGGAAAGTAGGACACTTTTCACTTTAATTCAAGATAGTCCAAGTTATAGGCTCTCGTTAAAGATCTCCTGAGCTTTGAAGCTCATACACTTTTGCACGTTGACTAGCCTTTTGGCGATCACTAGCACCATACAGTCTGTTCTTATAGGTTTGGAGGAAACAAGAATTTGTTTCTTCTCCAGGTTTATACATGGTCTTAAAGTATGATTTGTAATTAGGATCTTCTTCAACATGGTTGACGTGCACCATTTTCAGTTATGGTCAGTTTTGGGATAGTATGTTGTGTGAACCATACAGATGCCTCCAATCAGGTTATTTGTCTAGTAGATTTAGGTTCTGGTATAGTATGCAGTTGTGCCTTCAATTTTATATAAACTTGTCCAATGCAAACAGCATATTGTCATTCTGTTCTAAGCACTCTCCAAAACGTGTTCAAATTGCAGATGATTTATCAATCTCCTTTTCTATAAATAAGATTTTATACTCCAAATAATTAAGAGTAAATTTTAGTTTTATTATAGGTGAAGGTCCTCTCACAATATGTATAAAGGCAAACCATTCTCTTCTTGTGGTCTCCTCAATGTGCTCAAGCTCATTACAAAGATCATACATTTCTAATTCAGATGTATGAAGCCTTGAACAGATTGTATCTTACCTCCTCACCAGGAGCTCAGATGAATCCTCTTTATGATATACTTTAATATCTGCTTAATCACCAAAATGCTCTTTAGAACACTCATGATACTCACTTGGGTCTAATGATGCCGCCCTTTAGTGAGCACCACAGTCATCTCGCTGACCTCAACTTGCTTAACCTGTGAGGCTGACTTGCTGCTCATGAATTTACCCCACATGGATTAGTTACTAGACAACTTTGATTTTAATCACAATCATCTTTATATAAAAAATAACCTATGATGCTATCCGTTGTAGCATTGATCTCTTTGGTAAACTGTTCACGCCCTTTGCAAATAACTTGTTTGTACTCTCTACCATGTTTGTTATATGTTAGCCCTTGGAACTCAATAGAAGCCAATCCAACCTTTCCCTTGGCAGCTCATCTCCAAATAATTCGCTATATAGAGTGACCTGTTCAAACAGAGAATGTCCCAGACTGGTTACTGTATTCTGCTCAATTTCCAAACCCATACTGAATACTGGTGATTAGTTCACTTCAAAAACTATTAGTGAATTAAAAAGGATAAACATGAGATTCTAGTGTAATTTTTTAATGAAAAAGTAAAGTATTTTATACTTATAGTGAAAAATTAAGAATTAATATGAATTATTATTGTAAATTAAACTGGGTAACTGGGTAGCAATATTGGGGATTATTGGAATCCCCTATTTGAGATGGCTTCTAGCTTCTACCTTTGATGCTTTGTCCATTTGGCTTTGTTCCTGTATCTGCGATCTTCTTCTCACAGCAATTACCCCTGAACCTGGTTGTCCAGGGTCTCTTTCTTCTGTCCCCACTTCTGGGTTGTAGGTGGTGTCATCTTCATCAAGTATTGTTGGATTACCATATTTGGTAATATGCTTGTTGACATCTGTTTCATGCAATAGCACTTCTTCAATGCGCCTCACAGCAGGTTCTCAAGTAATTCTCAAAATTGGTTGTCCATATTTGCTGATGTTTAATTATGATTCTCAATCATTCCAATCAGGGTAAGTTAATCAAATCATTATTTCATCACTTATGAGCTGTAAATTATTTTGGCCCCCAAAGTTATATAATGGGGTCAATTTTTATTAAAGATTAAGAGCAATGGCATTTTTTATTTTAAAAATCTGTTGAAGCGCTCCTCAGTGAAAATTATTTGTATGCTTTCACTCTAATCATGGGGTAAATTGTTGCCTCTCCCTAATCTAGAAAAGGGGGATCGTTCATCTTCATCTGCGGTGGGTAAGTTGCCTGCACTTCCGCCAGTTTGGGTGGGAAACTCTTCTTATTATTCCAGATGAGGATGATCTTCTGATCCAATAGTGGCCCTATCTGGGACACCATCTATGCAGTGATTTTCTAAAAAGTCTGCAAAATACCCCTCAACAGTTGAACTACTTCTTCAAAGGAAAAAATCGCTTGATTGAGAGGAAGAGCTTGAGAGCTCAAATTACAATGAAAATCAGAGATAGCCTAATCTGGATAATAGGGTGGGTGCTTGAACAATTCATAGCACATATCTCTCAATTTTACATTGCAAAACAATTTTTTGGGTGAATGTATTTATATGATGTATGATAATTTTTCTTATTGTCCAATATGGGTTTTTTGTGATAAATGAGATTGTCTAAGTTTGTTATAAGATATAATTGTGTCTTTTGGGTATTGTTCTACCATCTTCTAGTTAATCAATCAACAAATCATTAATAATTTTAAAACAACAATTCCATGACTTTTTTAGTTGAAGTGACTGATTTTTCTTTCTTTGGCGCTGAACATCTAGCTTCTGTCCACTATTTTATATAACGTTTATATCATGGCGTGTAGTGCTGAATGCATGTTTAATGTAGTAATAAATAGAATTACATAATTTTTATTATGTAAAAAACGCTTCAAGCACTATTTATAAGTTTTATTTTATTCCAATTTTTATCTGATGTGATCATGTGCAGCACCCTTTCTTAAAAAGCTTTTTAATATAGAAATTTTCATGCAAACATAACCATATGCTTTTTAATTGCCCACAATTTCAGAATTTCATGAATTTTAATATGTTAAATATCTAAAACTAGGCGGTGTACCATCTAGTACTAAAAAAAACTAGGCGGTGTAATAGTTTTAAGATCAATGATGTAAATAATTTTTGGGCGTCTCTCACGGAGATCATCTTCAAGGTTGTTACTGCCATACTTAAACTTGACAGCTCATTTCTTAATTCTCAAGATGAAGTGAAAACTTCCATAGTAATTTGATAAACATGAATGCTTTTACATCTAATCAAATTATGTTATACAGGTTGTATCGCTGAATGAATTAATTCTATCCATTATATATATACAATTACATTAAATCAGATAGCTTTATATAAAACTATGTGATAGATTGACTTACAATTTCACGTGTATTGTTGAAAAAAATTAAAAGTCTAAAGGAATAGAAACTTTGCTTATAAGTTAATGTTTATGATTTTTGGGAAACCCTTGCAGAAAACCCTTGTAAGTCTTCTTGCTATAAACTTGCCATGTTTATCTTTAGCTACCAATAACAAACGCTATGCTGTATAAATTTAAATAATGCTTTGTTAAAATTATTTTATTAGCACTAGTGGTGCCCAACAAAAAAAATTGGAAGCCGCCACACATCATGCTTTGTTAACTTTAGATATATAATTATCTATATTTTCTTAACTAGCTTGTATAAAGTTCTTGAAATAAAGTTGTTTAAGTTAGACAGTAGAAAGGATTGCAAGAGCCTATGCATATTATTCCAATAGCCTATTTAATTGCCTGCTTTAATCTATAAAAATATACAATTATATATATTCTAGAGCTAAGTACTATTCATATTTTTA
The DNA here is from genome assembly GCA_022478985.1 of Massospora cicadina. Classification (NCBI taxonomy): domain Eukaryota; kingdom Fungi; phylum Entomophthoromycota; class Entomophthoromycetes; order Entomophthorales; family Entomophthoraceae; genus Massospora; species Massospora cicadina. Next base: position 152,188 of record JAKSZP010014509.1, read on the forward strand.
TGATATGATAAGAAAATTAATACATATGAGATCTTTATCGAGCTTTTAGCTGCCCAGAGACCCTTTAATACTTATCAGGTAATTCCTTATTTAAAGATAAGAATATAGCCAATAAGCTAACATTAAGAAAAAGCAGAGAAAATTGAATTGACTCTACACTGACAAAACTTATATTTCTCCCAGAGAACTTTAACACAAGATATCTATATTTGGCTTCATATGCAAAGTCTTCTCTAATTTAGATTAGGAATAACACTGATAGTATGTATATCAAAGTTATAGAAAACTTTATATTAAGGCTTTTTTAGTCTTAGTTGTGTTAAAATGTAAAAATTCTTTGATGCTCATTTTTATGCATTAAAGCAGTGCAAAAAGAGGAGTTGTTAAAGTATATCATAATGTTAGAACCAGATATCAATAAAGATTAAGCACAAGATATGAGATTGGATGTCAGTAAATTCTAAGTAACACCAAGATTCCCTGAAAGGTGATGTGGGACCTAAACCAAATCAATAGGGAATTAGTATTAGAACCAAAGAGAGAAACTGACAGCAGATGGTGACCACGCTTTTTAGCAATAACACAGCAACAGTAATAAAACAAAATTATCAAGTTACAAAATGAGGGTGATCACAAGACTAGAACCTAAGGGGAGTTCATGTTCAGTTGCAGTCATTGCATTCTAGACTATATGGTGCTTTAATTGTGAGTTATAAAATCATTGCTATCAGGGATTAGTTTTTCATCTACTTAAAAGCACATTTTTTGACTGACTGACTGACATCTGAAACCTTCAAGTCTGATAGGCTAAATCTATTTGGGTGAGTGGGTGAGAATTGATGAATATTATTAAATCTGAATCTATTGAGTCTGATAGATATAATCCATTTAGGTGAGTGGATGAGAATTAGCAAATATTATTAAATAATTCACTAAATTGCTCTCCCAAAACCAAATAAAAATCAGTATAAGGTTTTTTAGTAGATTAAGTAAAGTTAGGATAATCAGCTCACCAGCTGTAAGGGCAACAGCAAAGCTGTTAGTCTGAGTGGCTTGAGAGTAGCACTGGCACAGCTTTTAGGCTATGTCAGTGTGATCTTATCATCTGATAAACTTTAAATACTGTAGCAAATCACATATATCTGGATGTTAGGTTTATATAAAAACCCTGCTTAATTTATTTCCCCTAATTAATATACACTTTTGTCAAGTTAAGTAGAAGTTGATTTAGTAGTTTGGAAGACATTTCACATACACATGATTTTATTTATAGATAGATGTTTTGGGAAGCAGTTTAGTGTTATTTGATTTATTTGATAGGTTTATTTTATTTACCTAAGGGTTTATGTTTTTTTGTCAAATCAATAGGAAACAGTTTAGCTTTGAGGGGTGATTAGTTATTGGTTGATTTTATAAGTTCAGTTAAATTAGCTAAGTGGTCAATGGTTTTTGGTCGTTTTAATCGAGCAATTATATTTAGCTGAGTGGTTATTGATTATCTATAATATAAAACCTAAATTAATAAATTTGAATATCTAAATTTTATAGACATCATAGCGAAGCAGGGTAATGAATGGCTAGTTACTTTATAAATATAAAAAGACCTTAACTGTTGGAGACCTCCTTGAAGAGTTCTGCAGCTAGACTATCTAAAACTCATAAAACCAGTTAGAACTGGCAATAACTCTACTAATAATAGTGAATTTGAATAATAGAGAAGTTTTTCTAAAAAAGCATATTTAAATTGGTTTAGAAAATATTTCACTCCTTAAATCTAAAACTAAGCTCATTTTAAATTAATGTGATCAAGTCTCCCTCAATGGGTTTGCAAAATCTCAATTTTGAACAAACTAGAACCTGATATGTAGGCATGCATAAACCAACTTTAGTGGTATAAACTTAGTAATTTAATTGAGTTTCTGTACAGATATTAAAATCAATAACACATTTTTCACCCACCATAAAAACTGCTACTTTAGAGCTGTTGTTGCCATATTCAGAGATCCACTTGTAGACAACTTTATCCTAAACTGGGAATGCTTGAACCTTACCTAAAGTTAGCCAAGGGTATATTTAAGCTCTGGTAAAAAAGCCAAATTTATGGTTTTTTAACAACATCATCCTTCTTTTTGTGGTATAAACCTGAAATTATATCATGATTCATAACATTATCCTAAATCCTTGAGAAACTCTTTTTAAGGATTATCAGAAAGGGAAAAGTTCTTATAAGCCAGTGGTACTTCACAGTAGCAATATCAAAAGCTGACTTAGGGCTGGGAAATTGGGAAATTGCTTCTGGGAAACATTGATTAGTTGTTTAGCATGGAAAAAGTTATGGGAAGGAATCAGCTAATTTAAGAAGCATCAAAACCTTTCTAAGTAACGAGGTACTCAAGCCACCTCTTTACATGGTAAGATGCCATAAATCTCCTCCACTTTCCATTCAAGAATCCCCTCTACTAGGTAAAACTCCTGGGTCTCAGGAAGGGGCCTTAAAATGGGACAGTTTAATATCAAGGAAAATTGTGAAATTTATGATTTTGGAGGTAGATCCATCAAGTAAGAGGCATGCCCTACTTTTCTTATGATTAGGTATGGGTCAACTTTTCTGGTCCCGGATTCTTGAATAAGTTCTTATTTTGGGATGTTATCATCTAAAACCATGAAGTCTCCTGGCTTATATAATGGGATTACTTTATTCTTAACATCATCATTCTACTTATATGACTTCATCTTGGCATCTAATTGGTTGTCATCCCCAGTATAACTTCCTAAACTTAGAAACTTTCACTAAAGTTTCCACCTTAGATAATACAATTGGATTCTATATTGAATTAAGGGTTAAAATCATATACTAATGAAGAAAGAAGAAAAACCTAACATATAATTCTGCGCGTTATTGTAGCTGAATTGAGCTAGTGGTAAGTATGATGCTCACTCTTAATGATATGCAAAAGTATAACATCTCAAAAATGTTTTAAAATTTGGTACATTAATTCAGTCTGCTCAACTAATTGGGGTTGAAAGGCAGTGGAATGGAATAGAAGAAATTGTAAAGTCTTAGAAAGCTACTCCTATAGTAAGGAGTTAAACTGGGGCCCACAGTCGCTGATAATCTTTTGGGGGAAGTAAATGAGCTGAAATTTTAAAACAAAAAGCATTGCCATCTGGACACATGTTGCCATTGTATGTTATGTAATGAAATATAGACTTTAAAGCCTGATCCACGACCACCATTACGGCATCATACCTATCAAAGATGGGGAGCTTCATGATAAAGTTTACTGAAAAAGAAGACTAAAGGCCTTCACTTTTTCTTGGAAACAAAGAACAAGTAAGGGGCTGACAATTTAGTATCATCCTATTACAACAGGCAATTCTTAGTGTATCAAGCCACCTGCACAGAATCCCTTCCAGTTATATGTTCTGTGGATAAGCTCCAGGGCTTTGTTATTCCAGTATGCCTCATATTAATTGCATCATTGTGCTCCTGGATAAGTTTAGTCTAAGAGGTCCATTGGGAATCCAAAAGAGTCCCTGGAACAATACCATATAGTCCTTAACATGATACCCCTTTGTGAGATCCTCTTAGTTCTGTCTGTACTTTGCCAGGATCTAGTTATATTATGGGGATAAGGGTTGGGACAAGACAATCTGTTTGAACATACTTTACTCCTCCAAATTTGATAGGAAATACATAACAGAGCGCGAGTTATGGGAGTAAGAGGGTTAAAACAATCTGACTAGAGGAGATTACAAGTTTAGTGTTATATAGCTCCAAATCCCTAAGGTCAGGGGCTAAGGCTGGTTTACAGCCTAAAGCACCCACTAGTCTATCCTTGCCTTTCATGAACTCTTAGGGTAACACAGACTAAAGTAAAGTCTCATACCTGAAAGTTTGACATGGAGTAAAGACATGAGGTGAGTATAAATTTATTTACCAATGACAGTTCAAGCCTGGAATGTCTGAGATGAACTTTGTAAGTGATGACGCCAATAAGATAAAACTTTTAATACCAATAGGAGCTCCTTATCATACAAAGCATAGACAAATCCTTCAGGGTTATTTTAAATGAGAAATACCCTACTAAATGATCAAATCCATCTGCGCCCACTTTTAGCAAAACAGAAGCAATAGCAAATTGAAGCGTCGCTGGCCACTATGAATTTTTGGATGGGACGTTGTGGCTAACTATGAAAGAGAAAAATAAATTGCACTTGACAATTTGAAAACGCTTACTAGTTTATGAGATGATTAAATTACTTGTCCCCAATTGCTTTATACAAGGGTGTGGCAACCTCCAACAGGTTTGAGGTAAACTTCTTGAGGAAGGTGCATGTTCTCAATAATCTTATCAATTCATTCATTGAGATTGGCGTTAGACAGTCTTATATGACCTTATCCATCTCCAGGGTGATCATATGACCTTTGTTGAAAACAGCTTTGCTGGATTAACAGTTTGATTGACCGTAGCTGAGGTTTGAAATTAGAGCGAAGCTGAAACTATTGAATAGGTCGATGAAGATGAGAAGATGGGGTGAAATAGAACACTTTTTTGAGTTAAAAGAATTTGATTTTTGTAAGGCGAGTGAAGACACAACGCTGAGAGGACCTCCATAGCCCCATACAATCAGGATCTTTCACATATTTCTGGATCAACTGCCTGTTTTTCACCTCATTGTTATAAATAGGCCCTGGGACTAAAATGTTGGGAGAAACCTTTCAAGATTTGGGAAGTGGGGGTGCAATTACAGAAGGCTCTATTATTCTAGAGCATGTGATGCTTCCTGATCAAATTCTCCATCGGCACTTATAAGGACAGGTTAAAATAATAAAGGCTCAGGAGTCAGATTAATGAGGTTCAATCCAGGATTAGGAATCTCAACTTGCTCATCATTTTTAATCCCAACAACGCCCCCTCAAGTTTCTGTCATAGGGGGTATAAGGCCAAAGGAATTGCCATGTACTTAGTTTACCACTGTCCACTGATTGACATTGTTAATGAAATATTCAGAGTTCACCTTATAAATGACCTTTTAGGGTCCAGACTATGGAATGTCGAGCTTATTCTTTGACCTTTTAGGGTCCAGACTATGGAATGTCGAGCTTATTCTTTGACCTTTCAGGTCAATGGTGATGAAAGAGAACTAAGTTACCTAAATAAAAGATTGGTAAGGAGGGTTAGCCAACATTAAATCAAAATACCTCCCTTTCTGTGTTGTTACAATTCCCTGAGTGTTGAGGGCTTCTAGCTACTCAATTTTCATTGGCTAAGGCCCTCATTGTCAAATCAGAGTTCTCAGGTTTAGGTATTAAGTAGGGGCTTGATGCTACTTGATAGATGAGGGGTACGCTCATATAGAGTTTCAAAGGAAACAATTTCATTATTTTATGGTAGCTTATTTGGTAAGCTTGCATGGCGCTGGGTAGATAGTGATTCCAGTGCATAGGGTTGAAGGTGGCCATCTTCTAAAAAATAACAATATGGTTTCTATTAGCACGTTCTACTGCCCCATTGGGTGAGGAATTATAAGTTGAGTTTAATCTTTATTTAGTCTGTATAAACGAAGTTAGACTTGGACTAACTGTTAGGTGAAGTTTAGCCCATTGTCTGAAAGTAGAGTCTGTGGGCATCCATGCTAAGTGAAACGGAGAGGATAAGGAATATGGCGTGACTTTCGCGGTGGCAGTGGGAACGGAGATTATCTTGACTCATTTGGTCTAATGGTTCACATCTAATAGATATATTTATGTCCATGTAACTCAGTGATCAAAGGGCCCACCACTTCGATGCTGATGACATTAATGTCTTCAAGGAGCCACAACTTAGCGTTGGTACAGAAGACTAGTCTAATCTTGATCTTAACAAGTAAACAGGCCTCTTAGCTTCCTGTATGGGCTCAACCATTTAATCCCAATAGCATCATTTCTTTGGCCATTTGTAAGTCTTTTCACTGACTCATGCCCCATAGCAATGTGTCCTTTGAAGAATAACATCCATTTAGAAGAAGCTCAAATAGAAGGAATACATTTCTTGTTGTTTTCTTGTACAGCATTTCCTCTTGAAATTTAGATGTCCTGGGTCATTTTTTGTAGCTCAGTTTGGACCTCATGAGTTTCTGAATCCCATCGCTCAGGCCATCCAATTAGAGCATACAGTTGGTCTTCTTTGGGGATCAAGGTGGCTAGTACTGGCAACTTAAAAAAACTGTCAGCATTCTGATAAATCACTCCTGCGTGATGGACAATGTTTAAATCGTAGTTCTGCAACCTTAATTACCATCTTGCTAACTGACCGTCTGGGTCCTTCATTGGCTGCAGCCATTGGAGTTAGAAATGATTAGTGATGATGGTGAAATGGTTACTGTATAGATAGGGCTTGAATGCTTGGTCGCCAATAAAATGTCCAGGCCCTTGCTCTCAGTAACACTATAGTTTTGTTCAGCTTTGTTCAGGTTCTTGCCAAAGTAAGCCAATGGATGGTCGACCTGATCTCATTGTGCTGAGCTAGGATGTCCATGACCGTGATGTCACTGCATTGATGAATAGCAAAAAAGGCAGTCCAAACCATGGATGAACTAAATTAGTTTAATACAAAGAGAAGTCCCCAACACGCTAAATTCCTGCTCCTGCTAAGGACGCCACTTAAAAGGTACATTCTTATGTAGAAAGTAGACCAGGGGTTTGGCTAAGTCAGCAATCCAAGGTATGAACTGACAATATTAATCCACCATGCCAAAAAATACTTGAATATCCATAGGGTTCTGAAGGCGCAACATCCTCTCAATGGCTGTCATTTTTACATGACTTTATAAAAAGAACTAACCGCAGGGACAAGGCTGGGCGTCAGGAGGTCCAGAAGGTGAAACTTCAGGCCCTTCCTGATCTCAAGCACACCTTGGATCAACGCTGGGTACAGGCGAGGTACGCCCAAGTTGATACCAGTGATGTGCCTAAAGCCTAGCCCCCTTTTTCAGCTTTAGGGTTAAAACAGATGAGTTTTGAGTCTAACAAAAATGGAACAATTTAGCTCATTGAGGAACAGGGTTTGAAACTCGTTCCATTTACAAAATTGTGAGCTCAAGTTGGACTCAACTTTCAGTCAATTACCAGAGTAAAACTTCTTTTTGAGGCATGTGACCCTTTCAGATGGAAGCGTGCGCCTATTAGTGCACCAAGGCTTGGTACCACTTCTGCTAATCCAAAAGTTCACTGAGCCTGCTTAAAAATCTTTGCTCAAGATTAACGTTTCTCGTTGGTCATCTTACCCAATAAACCCTATAATTATTTTGTTTTTAGACCATATGTTGACTTGGGTGCACCTGTGCACGGACCTCTTTTAAAAGGTCTTGCGTTAAGTTAGCCAGTTTCTTTTGTTTAAATTAGTTAAAACTCAGGTACACCGCTGGTTATATCAGGTTCCCTCCAAATCCGGTCGCTAGTGCCCTCTAACCTTGTACTGAACTTGGTTATAAACCACCCTCTAGTGCATAGCCAAGTTATTGAGAAAGTTTGACTTATTTTTATTACTATGCTCAACACCATCGCCTTAAGTCTCTTTAGATCCAATATCTTGTGCTGGGCTGTTTCTATTATAACAGCGACTACTAGTTTCCTTGCAAAGGTCCTGTGCACCAAGCACCACCACGCTGGGTTTTGGAGAGTTAAAGATACTCTCTTGATAATGGCAGAAAATCTATCCAGGATAGGCTGAATTCTATGTTTTTGAGACCTTGTGTCCAAGGAATTCCATTTAAGATTATTGGAAAGAGCACTACAAAAGCTTGAGCTTTACCAAGACCCTTCTAAAACGATTAAATCCTCCTGGAAATGTTCCACATGGTTCTTGAAGGTTTTTGAGAAGACAGTAATATTATTGAGGTACACATGGACAAATATAGCTTTAAGTACCCTAGAATTCCATCCATGGCGCGTTGGAAGATAGCAGGAGCATTGCAATTGCCCTGAGGCATCCTCGTTGGCTCAAATAACACCACATTGGCTATGAGTGTGCATTTAAATCAATCTTAAGGTGCTAGCTCTACTTGCCAGTATTTGCTAGTGGATCCATAGTAGAAAAATATTGTGACCTGTTAATCAAGTGGAGAGAGTCATCAATCAAGGGCAAGGGGTAACTGTCCTTCTTAGTAATGGAAAAAACTTCAATAGTCCATCACTACATGATGACTGCAATCCTTCTTCCAAACTAATAGGATAGGTAAGGCTCAAGGGCTATGCGAAGGCACCAATAGCCCAGCTTCCAGAAGCTGTTTGAGCTCAACAGTCACCTGAGCCTCTTCAACCTTAATCTTCTGTTAGGGATGGTTAGAACAGGTTGAGCGTCCCCAGTATCAATTTAATGTAGAGCATAATCATTATCCTAAAATTTTAGGTAGAGGTTGAGAAGAGGTTATAAATTCTTCCAGAAATTTCTTATCTTCACTCTGTTGTTTTCTGGTGCGCTCATGCCCAACAAAGATGTTGACTAGAGATACTAATAGGGGTGTTTCTAACTTAAATCCCTTAGCCTCCAAAATTACAAACTTCATCAATAACTTTTACAGGAAGGAGGCGAACATAAGTGGCTGAAGTATCAATCCCTAAAATTCTAAGTTTTTCAGTTAGGTTAGATAGCAGCATTAATATGTATCCAGCATAAATAAGATCTTAAATTCCTGGACTGGTAAGAATTTCCTTAACTGATGGGTTACCCTTGACTCATATTTCCAGTAACTGTCCTGAAGAAATATTGATATATACACGAGTATTGAATATTTTCTGTGACTTTGGCGGTATAATAGTCATTACAAGCAAATAAATAGGCATGTCCTCTTTACCATCTACTGCATGAGGGGCTATCTTTACTAGAGAACTCCTTACATGGTATTTGAGCCTGGTGATCCAGCTTTTGATAATCAATAGACAAGCTCAATCTTTAACCTCTGACTTGGCGTTGCGGCAGGGTTCAAAAACCAATGAGACCCTGTGTGTTAAATTGTATAAGAAGACTTCATCATAGTGCACAATGGCAGAATAGTCCTTAGGGATTGAGTCCCGGGGAGAAGGCCATAACTCAGGTTGTTTAATGCAATTGCTGGGGTATTTACAAAAAAAAATTCCCAATTGGATATGCAATGAATAGGCCCAAATGATTGAGTGCATCATAGCCCATCTGTTACATATTACATGTAATGAGGCAAAATGTGAGCAACTTTGATAATCTTCATTAATTTAGATAAAATGACATCCCAGGGAACTACTGTTGACAATGTTGTGTATGAGGATCTTATGAATTTAAACAGCGATGAATGTAATCAAAACTCCCTAACTGAAAAGGCAGAGTGAGAAATATAGTAGATTCAACAGAAGATGAGGAAAAAGTATGGTTCTTTATTATTGATTAGTACTTAATCGTCTTTTTCTGGTATGACAACATTAGGCTCATTAGGGTTTGCTAAACGTTCTTATAGCGGTACAGAAATGTCAGCATGAAATGCCTCATCCTTCATGCTGACTTCCCTTTTCCCTCCTCCTCAGAGGGTCTCTTCTAACAAGTCTTGGCGCTATGACAGAATCCATCGCAGTAGGAGTCTTATCATAACATTCTCTTGACTTTAGATGTGATTTTAAATGGGATTAAAGCTGAGAAACTAGTGAGAGATAAATGAATATGAAAAAGATGAGGTAATAGACATCTCTATTAAGTTAAAAGGTGCCAATATTTATATGGTTTGTGGGTACATGGTGTTGAGGAGACCTCCATTGCCCCATACAATCAGAATCTTTCACTTCCTTCCAGATTGGTCACCTGGTTGATACCCTAATTGTTTTGTATTTTCCTCATGACTGTGATGGTGTAAGATGTTCCTTTTGAGGTTTAAGAAGTGGAGGTGCAATTCCAGAAGACATCTCCATTGATTCACGGTCATGTAAGGCTTCCTGATTAAATTTCACATCTGTGATTTCCAGGAAGGTGTTTGATTGTGAGGACTTGAGAGTAAAATTTATCAAATCTCAATCTAGGAGTAGAGATCTCGGCTCACTTGTCTTATTGAATCCCAATAACGCTCCCCTCAATATGCTGTTGAAGGGGGTATAAAGCCGTAGAATTTGGCCATGTACTCAGTTTAACATTGTCCACTCATTGTGGGTAAATGAATATCCAGAGTTTATCTTATGAATAATATTGTAGGGCCTAGTTAAAGAAAGTCAAGCTTATTCCGTCGACCTCCAGGTCAAAGGTAATAGAAGAAACCTAGGTCATTTAGTTAAAAGTTGGTAAGGGGGTCAGCCGACTTAAATCAGGATGCCTTCCTATCTTTAGTGGTGACCATTCCCTGAGTGGTGAGGGCTTAAAGCTGGACAATCACATAGGCTAAGGCACTCATTGTTTTTTAGAGTTTCAGACATGGAGGTTTTAAGTAGGGGATGAATTCTACTTGGTAGTTGAGATGTATACCCATATAGAGCGACAAAGGTGGAAATATTTATTAAACAATGGTAGCTGATTGTGTAGGCGAATAAAGCTTTGTAAAGATAGTGGTTTCAGTGCACAAGTCAGAGGTGGCCATCTTCTGCAAATTAGAAATGGGTGTCCTATTAGCACGCTCCACTGCCAAATTTGTTGAGGGATTATAGGGGTTGATGAAACTTTGGTTAGCTCAAAAAGCAAAGTTAATCCTTGGACTACTAATGAGGTAAAATTTAGCACTTTGTCCAAAAGTAAAGTATGCGGGCATCTGTGCTGAGTGAAACCAAATCAGATAAGGAATAGGGCCATGTTTTTCGCGGTGGCATTGAGATCAGAAATTGCTTCAACCCATTTAGTCAAATGGTCCACAACTAATAGGATAATTTTATGGTTGTGTAAAACGGTGGGCAGAGGGCCCACCACATTAATGCTGATGTCATTAAAGTGGCTTTACATAGCCACGACTGAATGCTGGTACTGGAGACTATCTTAATCTTGGGTTTGACAAGTCATACAGGTCTCCAGAACTTCCTGGATGGTCTCAACCATCCAATCCCAATAGCATCACTTCTTATGCCATTTTTAAGTCATTTTTACTGCCCCATGTCACACAGTTATGTGTCCTTCATGTTAACATTGGTCTGAGAAGAAGAGCAGATATAAGGGAGACATTTCTTGTTAACTTTATTATACAGCATTCTATTTTTGAATTTAGTGTCTCAGGTCATCTTTTATAGATCGTTTGAATCTCAGGAGTTTCTATCTTTTCTCATGCCAGCCAATTAGAGCATACAGTTGGTCTTCATCAGGGGCCAAGGCTTCCAGTACTGGAATCCTAAAGAGACCATCAGCATTCTGATTAATCTCTCCTGTGCAATGGACTATAATAAAATTATAATTCTGAAACATTAATTACCAACTTGCTAACTGACCGTCTGGGTCCTTTATTGGCTGCAGCCATTGGGGGAAGGAATGGCCAGTGATGACACTAGAAAAGGGTACCATATATTTAGGTTAGAAACGCTGGTCGCTAATAACACAACCAGGATCTCATGCTCAGTAACACTATAATTTAGTTCGCCTTGCTTAGGGCCTTGCTAAAGTAAGCCAGTGGATAATCAACCTGATCATCATGCTGAGCTAGGATGGCCCCAACTGTGACATCACTAGCATCAGTGAATAGCAAAAAAGGCTGGCTAAAACTTGGATAAATTAAGTTATACTAGACAAAGAGCGGTCTGCAACGCAATAAACGCCTGTTCCTGTTCAGGCCACCACTCAAAAGGTACATTCTTCTTTAGAAGATAGACCAGGGGTTTGGCTAAGTCAGCAAACTGAAGGATAGCTGAAGATAATAACCTATTATGCCAAGCAATACTTGAATATCCCTAAGGCTCTGAGGGCGTTACATCTTCTTAATGCAGTGATTTATCCAGGATAGGGTAAAATACATGTTTAAAGACCTTATGTCAAAGGGAATCTATTTCAGATTGGAATAAAGAGCTTTTCAAAGGCTTGAGCTTTATTGTGGCTTTTTAAGATGATTAAAAACTTCACAGAAATGTTTCACATGGGCATTGAAGGTCTTTGAGAAGACAGTGATATCATTGATATACATGACGATACAGAATAGCTTTAAGTCCTCTAGGATCTCGTCCAAGGCGCTTTGGAAGGTAGTGGAAGAATTGAAAAGGACCTGAGACATCCTCATTAGCTCAGATAGCCCCTCGTTGGCTATGAGCATACCCTTGGATTGATCTTCAGGTGTTAGATCTACTTTCCAGTATAAGCTAATGAGATCCATAGCAGAAAGATATTGTGACCTGGAAAGAAAGCGGAGAGAGTCATTAATCCAGGGAAAGAAGTGTTGAAAAGTGGTCACTGCACCGGTTTGTGAGGGTATTCCTAACTACTACAATTTTCTTATATGACGACGGGGAACATGACTCTAAGCCAATAATGGTTCAATCACACTATTTACTTATAAAAAAGATTCATCAGCAACAGGAACCACTCTGCATGACAATCAATCAAATCTTCCTTTTTTAACTCCAATCCCTTAATTGAATAATGATAAGAGGGGTTGAAGGAAATCGTGTTCGTTCTATCCAGTACAGGTTTCAAGCCTGCTTCAAACAAAACCTGCACTAGAGTGAAGGCAGTAACTACCCTTCCAGGATAACTACCCTTTGGTTCAGTCACACTTTATTGTTTTTCACTATAATATAGGCACCTTTCGTTCTAAAGCAACTAAAAGCCAATTACTAGTAAAAACTAGTATACCAAGAACAAAATATCTTAATTAAGGAATTAATCCCATACATATATAGTTTGGCATCTTAGTGCCCTCTGTGGGATCCAGAGAACTTTTGATGCTCTCAGGTGCTATTCTGCCCTGGATTTCCACAATAATTTCGCCTGAGAAGATTTATTCTCTATAGCTGGATTGATTATTTTCATGAGAGTTTTTAGACCATTTATATTAATTATATTAATATTATAAATAAACTTAAGGGTCAATTTTATTATCTTTTATAAAGTTGCCTTGGGGGATTAAAAGCAAACCCTATTCATAAATCAATGCTTAGTATAAAATAACTCAAGGCCCAAAGCAAGATAGGAATATATTCATTATTAGCTTCAAGCTGAATTAGGAATATGGGGGTTTGACTTATTGGAGCTTTCTAAACTCACCTTGCTTCAATGGAACAGCTAATGGAGGAACAATTGCAAGCAAGATGAACCCATGGGGTAAAGATTTAATATCATAGCCAGTCTTAGGATGGGACCTCTAAATGACTTGTCTGATTTCGCCACATGGTCGGTGCAATCCAACTACTTAAACTCATGCTATTTGTCTGCATTTTATTAATGAAAGTATTGCCCCAATTTGAGAGGAACCACCAGGAATTGGCCAGGATCTTTTGGCCAAATTCGTCCCTATTATTAGCTGAAGCACTCTTATTAAAAAATCAGACTTGTAATTGTTGACATTACCCCCTCAAGGTTGTTAGGGAAGAGTAAGGTCCTAATAACTGGCCATGAACGTGGTTAACAGAAACTCCGGTATCCAGGGTTCTTATAGAGTACTCATCCCCTCGCTTATAAGTGATGACAAAAGGGCCTTCCCAGATAGACCCGAGATTCTCACTTCTGGAAGTGATACAATTATGGTAGTATAGCATCAAGTCTGACACTTGGAAGGAAGGTAGCGGGGCCTGGAGCTCATTAGCTGCTTGACCCTCTTTTTTGACAGTTTTTGCCAAGTTTTTATCGTCTCTGATTGCAACTGGATGATGTTCTGGGCCAACTTCTTCATATCTTGCTCAGGATCAGTCTTATTGGAGAAGATATCTTTTGCTAGTAACGCTGGCATCCCAGATTCTCGCCCATACAATACTCAGAATGGTGACATATTGAGGATCCAGTGATAGCTGATAGAGTAGGACATGAGGGCACTGGGTAAGTAAAGATCCCAGTGAAGAGGGTCTGAACTGTCCATTTTCGTAAAATAGAGACCAGGATCCCATTGGCTCTTTCCACAGTACCATTAGTGGATGGGTTATAGGGGGGCTGAGAAAAACTGTTGCTTTTCCATGGAGGTTGAAAAGATCTTCACCACTCTGAAGGTAAAATTTTTTCCATTGTCACAGAGCAGGACATGGGACAGCCATGGCGAGAAAATATATATTGATGAAGGAAAGTGGCCGTGGCTTTGGCAGTTTGAACAGTAATAGCTACAACCTCAACCCATAAAGTAAAATGGTCTATGCCTACTAAGATGTACCAGTTTCAGCCAGTATTCTGGGGTAGAGGGCCAACCACGTCTAGATTTATGGTGTGAAAGGGTTGTTGAGACGTAGTGGGTTGGTACTGATACCTGGTCTTTTAGCTGAATTGCTTCTTGCAGGTCAGACAGACATCAAGGACTTCAATTATTGTCTCCATGACTCCCTCCCAGTAGTATCGCTCTTTTATCCACTCATAGGTTTTCTGTACTCCTCTATGCCCTAGAATGGTATGGGACTCCAAGATCACGGGTACTTGCTCTGATGGTCAAAGATAGGGCAACAGATTCACTCCTACTTTCTTATACAATAACCCACTTTCCACCTTAGTGTTATGATAGTGTCAAGCTGGTGCTTTCCTGATGGGTTCATATTTGTCTTCCCAGGCGTTGGAGGCCATAAGGAGGTCGTGCAGCCTCTCAGCTTCATTATTGTCCTGGTGAAGGACAGGCAGTGTGTCAACCCATCAACGTTTATATGGAGAGTTCCTTCCTGATGCTCAATTGTCATGTCATAATGCTGAAGCTTCAAAGACCACCGAGTCATACATCCTGTGGGATCCTTCATATTCCGTAACCACTTTAAGGATGCGTGGTCAGTAACCACTTTGAAGGAAGTCCCATATAAAAAGGGATGGTAGTACTTCACAGTGAGTAAAACAGCAAGGCACACCTTCTCAGTGACGCTATAGTTGCGTTCTGCCTTTGAGAGCATCTTGAAGTAGGAAACACGGGTGATCAACCCCAATCTTATCCAATTAAGCTAAAATAGCCCCAATGGCATAGTCAGAGACATCTTTTAACAACATAAAGGGCTTTCCATAGTCAGGGTGATGGAGGACTGGCCGTTGTTGTTTAGCTCCTTCAGGGTCTCAATAGCGGTTTTTTATTCAGCACCCCAAAGGAAAGGAGTGTTTTTAGCCAAGAGGCGGATGAGGGGCTCATTAAGATTGGCGAATTTGGGGATGAAATGATATTAATACCCCATCATGCCCAAAAACCTGGATGTCATGAAGGGTTTTGGGCGCAGGCATTTTGTCTATAGCTTTAACCTTGTCTTGGCGGGGTTGAATCCCATATTGAGAGATTGCGTGCCAAGGAAATTTAATTTTCTCTGGAAAAAATGTGCACTTATAGGGCTTTAACTTGATGTTAGCCTCACGTAGGCGCTAAAACATTTCCTTCAGGTGAGCAAGATGTTCGTTGAAGGTCTTTGATAACACTGTGATATCATCTAAATAAATGATGACATTACTTAACTTCAGATCCTGAAATATATGGTCTATGGCTCGCTGGAAAGTTGTGGGGCGTTGCATAACCCTTGAGGTAGTCGGGTAGGCTATGTAACAGTTGAGAATTTCCCCAACCAACATATTGCCTTAGTTTTTGGACTTAAAGTTGATCTAGATGATTTTGATATGAGGAAACGTCATCCTAAACAAAATCAAATTTCTGGATTCTCATTTTAAGATTTTGAGATAGATAAATTCCATTTGAAACCAATGATTCTGGTCACATGTATTTTAACTCATCGCCCAAGATTTTAAAAGCTAAAAGAATTAGTAGACTATATGTAGGTTGGCAAAGCTAAATTTATGGTAAGTTGAAGCGCATAAATAAGTAAAACCAAAATGAGGATTTTCCTCAGTTTTGTCCAAGAATCTAAAACTAATAATAAAGGCATTCCTTATTATAAAACCAAATTTAAACCATATTTTTAAAATATACCTGCTTATGGAGTTGGAGAGTTCTTTTAGTCAGGCATCTGACTCACTCCACACTCTCATGCTGGGCCAGGTTTTGTTACTTGGAACCAGTTTTTTTGCAACTATTTTCCGTGAGTTTGTTAATAGGTTTTGATGAATTGCACAAAATTCAAAGGTGAATGTCTGGGTTAATATCCCTACTTTGGATGATGACTTGGGTGTTCCTACCCAATTCATTTGTGTCATACTGGTGTGAGCCCATGTGTTACATTAGACTAAACTCAAATAATTTATTTTAGTATGGTGGGATCTTAAGGAGGAATGGGTAGTTCCTAAGGCTCCATCTTAGTATTGCTATACTGTGACTTTATTGATGGTGATTTTTTCACTGGATTTCTTATGTGAGAGTTTTTCAGATTTGGAAGCTACTAAGGGGGTAAAACAAAGAATGATTAGTTATCTCAGACCAAACATAATAGGATGCGGCCTCCTCTTACTGTCAAAATTTTGGATAATATTCATCAAGTGGTATCAAAAATCTGTTTTCAAAGGGCTCTTGGCCCAGGCAGCAGGAGGTGAAGAACCAATTTCTTTAGATCAACCAAGTCGTTGATGCACTTCATGAAGATGAAGCAACCTGGTTACAAGAATTAATTGAAGAGCAACTAGGCTTACCTAATTTTAATAAATGAATTTTTAAGCATAGTTGACCATGCAGAATGTCCAGATGAGTACTAAGATGAATCTTGGTCTCCTCTACTTTCTTTAAATCAAGGGTTAACTTCAGTATCAGAGTATTCCCGATTGTTTTATCCTTTTGGACAAGATGGCAAAGGCTTTTGAATCTCAGCTTCCCCATATGTTTCACCAGAAATTACGCCCTGACCTTGTATCTGTAATGGCAGCGGCTAAATATCAGCAACTCTCAAAGCTGAGGTTAAATTAGTGGTCCAAGTAGAGCGCCAATTATTTTTGGCTCAAGAGCGCAAGGATTGAAAAGAATTATCATGAAAGGTCTACCAATGTTCAAGTTCTGAAGCCATCCAGATGACCTCTCATAACTTTGGATACTTCAAAGAAGAAAATATCAATAAAGATACTGAGGAGATATTAGTACATGTTAAGGGAAGGCTCTTGACTAAGTTTTTAAAACCTACTCAGAATAAACCCAAGTTCAGATATAAACCCAACAAGAAAACTATGTCAGATAAAAATTCAAGTAGCAATAAAAATTATGCTTCTCTTTACCCTTATTTATATATCTCTGTTAGTCTTAAAGGAAATGAAGGTAAATATACTGCTACAGTGGACACAGGTGCAGAGGAAAATTATCCTGACATGTAATTGGTCCAGCGCATGGGTTTAGATAGAAGAGTCTGGAATGGTTACCTTGGTTGATTTGACCAAGAAGATTTCTTCCTGGAGAGCAAAATATCAAGTGTTTATTTAACAAAAATAAATGAGCTTTGTGAGGAATTCCATACCATTATTAATCTGCCTCATCCTATTGTTCTGGGAATGCGGTGGTGACATCATTATTCTTCTATTTCAATTTGGTGAAAAACCTTGTTACATTAAGTCCAAAAGGAAAGATCCCAGTTTATTGGAAGTTTGTCACTGGTAGTCAAAGGCTTGGAGAGTTAAATGAAATAGGTAGAGTGGATTTACCTGGTTTACCTGGTGAGTATCAAGACTTTATACCAGTTTTTGGTAAAAAATGGGTTTTATCTTTTCACCGACTGGTCCATTTTCTTTTTTATTCTGGTTAAAAGGGGGACTGAGCTCCTCAAGGATGCCCATTGTATTCTTTAAATCCTAAAGCAATAGTAGCCCTGGATGATTATGTTCATAATATGTTTGAGGCAGGATTGATTATTTCCTCCAAGTCATCGGTTGTGTCACCAATTTTACTTGTTCCAAAGTCCAATGGAGATTTACGCCCACGTGTTGACTTTCTCTGTTTGAATTCAGTAACTGAGCCTGATCCATAACCCATGCCACTTATGGAAGAGATTTTATCATTAGTGACAGGGTGCTCAATTTTTACAAAGCTGAACCTTGTTGATACCTTCAACCAGATACCAGTCCGCTTTAACTACCAGAAATATACAGCCCTTAAATGCCACTTGGGAAATTTTGAGTACAAATTTATGCCTTTTGGGTTATGAAATGCACCTGCAGTCTTCAAAAGGATGATTGACTACGTTCTGGGAGGTCTTGTGAGCTGGTGTTGCATCGCCTACATGGATGCTGTTTTAATATTTTCTCAGAACTATGAGGATCATGTGCAGTATGTATGGCAAGTCTTAGAGGCTATTTCATAAGCCAATCTCAAATTAAAGCCATCTAAATGTGAATTCAGCCGGGATTAAGTTACTTTCCTGGGTAATGTTTTTTCCAAAAAGGGTTATTAGTCTGTCCAGACAAAATCAAGGCAGTGCAATAATTGCAAGTTCCAAAGGACCAGACAGGAGTGTGGAGTTTTTTGGGAACCATTAATTTTCTGCGGCGCTTTATCATGAATGTTTCAGAACTATCTATTTTACTTACAAAACTAACAAGGAAGGTAACTTTCAAGTGGGGCCAAGAAGAGGATGTATCAACTTTTGCAATAAAGGAGAAGTTAACTCAGGCACCAGTGTTGTTGCATTCTGACCCAGGGAGACCTTACATAGTTGAAACAGATGCTTTAAATTTTGCAATTGGAGTAGTGTTACTTCAAAATTGGAACTGACAATATGGAACACCTAATAGAATATTTCACAAAGAAAATGCTTCCATCCGAAACTAATTATCCTATATATGATAAGGAAAAACTTTCCATTGTGTCTGCATTGAAGGAATGTCAACATCACCTACTTTATTATTGACATACTTTTATTATTTTCACTGATCATAGGGCATTGGAACATCATAAAGAACCCAAGGTGATGAACAAAAGACAAGCACTATGGCAATTGGAATTGGTTCAGTATAATTGCCAAATTGAATATTTCCCAGGATCTGAAAATACTCTACCAGATTGGCTAAGTCATGATGGCCAACATGAGTTTTCAAGGGAAGAGCTTGATAAAGTTTAACACTGCAATGATGTTTCCTTCTAGTATGTTTGCTCATGTCAGGGATGGCTTTCAGAGTTAAAAGATTGGATCAGAGCGTCTCAGAGGCATATTAAGTTTGGGAAATAAAATCTTGGGGAAAGGATGAATGAACAAAAAAGAGATCTTCATAAGTCATATACTATTCAGGCAGGGGTTATCTATCATTGGAACAAATTGTGGGTTCCTGTTCCTGATCTTCAGTATGAAATAATTCAATCTTGTAATAATAAACCACTTAAAGGTCATCCTGGAGCTTACAAAACACAAGAACTAATTCAACGATACTTCTCTTTGCCTGGATTATCCAGAATGTTAAGGGAATATATTAATTAATTTTGACATGTGAACGCACAAAACATCTCCATACACTACCTGCTGGTGAACTACACCCCTTACAAATTCCCAAACGCCCTTAGTCATCATTAAATGTGGACTTCATTTCAAGCCTTCCAAATGTAGAAGAAAGTAATAACATTATGGTTGTGGTTGAACGCATGACTAAATATGCTGGATTTTTTCCTTGCTCAATGGAAATTACAGCCAAGGAGGTTGAAGATATCTTTATTTATAAAATGTTTGCTCGTCATGGTCTTCCTGAGAAAGTGATTTCTGATCATAGGTCCTCAATTTGTTTCTCACATTTGGGAACACCTGTTAGAAAATTTGAATATATCCAACATTGTCAATCATCAGCTTACCATCCTCAGTCAGATGGTCAGGATGAAAGGGTCAACCAGGTCCTGTAACAATATTTTGCGGTGTTACATCTCTTTTTTTAGCACTAGTGGTGCCCAACCCAAAAGGGAGAGCCGCCATGCATCTTGTGGTGTTACATTTCAAATCAAAAAAATGACTGGGTTAGATGGATCCAGTTGGAACAATTTGCTTATAACATTAAATGTCCCTCTTCTACTAGGATGTCTTTATTCTTTGCAAATCATGGCCAACCCCAGAGAAGTTGGGTGGATATGAAGGGCAACGGTGCCCAACTTCAGATGAAAAAATTTAAAAAACATTAAAAATTTTTAAGGCTCTCAAGGTGTTAGAAATTTGGTTGACCACATTATCCATCTCACTTGCCAATTAGAAAATTGACAGTTATTAAAGCAACTGATTGTTCATCAATGGTTGCTGACTACATTATTAGTCATAAATATTAAAAGATATAATCTGACGGTTGGTTATGATTAATATTCCGTTGGGATCATCCCTGACTAAATTATTAGTCATAAATAACCAGAGAACCTAATCCAATGATGGGATCTGATTACTATTTCATCAGGGATCATCCTCAACTAAAGTAGTCAAAATTCATCAAAGGACATAATCTGACAATTGTTTTGATTGGTAATCTATTGGGCATCATGCCCAACAATGTTAAATAGGTAATTTGATGAGTGCCTGATTGCCAATAGTCAGATTGCTATGATGAATCGTTACAGCAGAGGCGCTGAACAATTAGAGGTCATTTTAACAAAGATACTGAAGCATTATAACGCTTGTTTTGGCGGTGACTAGTAGTAATCAGGTAACACGGCCCCCAGACCATCTGCATATGGTTCCTAATACATGGGGATGGCTGCTGATCCATAAAAGGTTACACTGCTGGGGACTAATTAAGATGAAGACATTTGCTACCATTGGAGGTTAATCCCAAGGGTTAGAAGTTTTGGGGGACTAATGTGTTGATTTTCAGAGAATTATCTGAAAGTTGTCCGCCTTCTGCCTATAAAAACCCCTAGCATTTTCTAATAAAAAGTAGAATTCAACTGAAATATATTTATATATACTTCTAAATTAAGATTTAGGGGAACAAAGGTCCCTATTTGTTTTTCTCAATTACAATTACCAGAGTGGATTTGTTGCCACCTATGTTGAAGGCTCAACCTACTAGTTGTCATCATACAACTAGTGTTTGTAGTATTACTCAACAACCAACCTGTGAAGTAAATTTACCCAAAAGTTTACACTTGGTGCTCACTACAGGGAGTGTAGTTGAGTTTTATCAAGAAGTACCACCATGTCATCTGTGCAGGGAGAGATTCAGCAGTTATGGAGTGAGCTAGAGAGTGTGAATCATACCGCTCTAATGTCAGCGGCTCAGGCCAATTTATCCTGAATGGAGAATCGCATTTTCAAGGTGGAAGAAGATGTCAATCTTTTCACAGAAGTTAATAATGAATTATTCAGAAAAACATCTGAGTTAGAGCAATAATATTCTAAAGTGGAGAAGGACCTACTCCTGCTCAAAGTAGCACTTCAAGCTGAGGCTAGAAAAAATTGGATATTATGGTAAAAACATAGTCAGCTCCAGAAACAAGTACAAGAATGGGAAAACATCAGTGTACTTATATTCATGTGGAAACGGAGATTGGAGATCAGGATCTATATGAAGACGAAATTAATATAGGGAGCATTCAGCCTACTTGAAATATGCCAAGCGCCTATGCAACCATCTCGGCAATGACCCCCAACAACACACCAACTGGTGCTAGAATGGCTAGCCGCACTACTCGTCCTACAACCAAGCATGTGGAAATTGAGGAATTTCAGCTCACCCCAAAATTGCCACCTTTTCATTGGGATAATGCCCTGGATTTCTTCAGATTGTTTAAAATGACCATGTTTGGTTGCAGTAATCACCAAAAAAAACCATTACTATCACTAATTGTTTAGACACCACTTGTCTAAACTTGGTATCACCCCATTTGCAAGGGGAAAATTGGTCCTATAATGAGGCAAAAAATGCAATTATGAAAGAATTTGGGAGTCCTGAACCAGGCTAACCAAAAGCAGGAGTTCATGGGAATACAATTCTGAAAATATGAAATCTTAGGAGAATTTGCCAACCATTTTTATAAAGAAGCACAAATCCTGATGGGAGCTGATAACCTGAGCGATTTTGATGCTCACATCGCTATGAAGGCAGCAACCCAACCCTATTGGGATTTACATTGAACCATATCATAAACCTTCACCAGTAGTTTCACTACTTCTCAAATGGTGGAGCACCTGAAAGAATTGGCTTCCACTTTTGATGCACCAAACCAAAGTGTAAAAAAACAATAGTATTTTAATTCAAATTTGTCAAAAAGTTCTGAACAAAAAGGATTTCCCCAATCAAATGGGGAAAAACCTGACGTCCAAAATGGTCTAGTAATTCCCTGTGCATTACTTGTAACAGATGTGTAAATACTGGACACTATGCTGCCCAGTGCTGGACCAAGAAACCAAAAGATCAGGTGAACTTTGTTCAGGAATACAGGACCTATGAGGAGTCAGGAAAAGGCCCTGCGGTCTAGATGTGGAATTATCTAGATCTACAAATTGCCCAGTTCCCCCAGACAAGTTTGACAGAATTGATACCTCTGATCTGTTCATAGATAAACCCGTTCATGATTCTCTCCTGTGGAGCACAGGTCTTAATATCCACGCTATAACTCAAATAAAAGCAAACGAAATTATCCTGAAATTATAACTGAAGTTGCTTGACCCTACACTCGCGCAACTGTTGGAAAAGGCCCAAAATGCTGATGACCAAAATGATTTTGCTAAAAACGAAGTTGTAAAATGTTAACGTTTCAATTCCTATCACTACCATCAAGGATTCACTTCCTGATATATCAGCCCAAATTATTCACACTCTGAATTTGACAACCATTGCTATACATTCAGTAAAAAACATTTCTCACTATTCTGAGTGTACTTATGCTGACATTTTGGTTAACTGAGTAGAAGTAAGGGCTATTATCAATAGTGGTGCACCAATCAACATTGTGTCTACCAATTTTGGTAAAATATTTAAAGATTTCGCCAGATATAGCATATTGGAAGCAGTATGGTACTGCTGGGCCCAACCCTACTACCTCCTGCGGGGCTTAAAGTTCCTTACCTCTTCATTTTGGATCTCTAGTTGTGTCTGAGCCAGCAATTGTATACCTAATCAAAATTATAATATTATCATTGGCACTGATTTCATGTGGAAGTATGGAGTAAAGTGTGACTTTGAGGCGAATACTATGACAATCTTGTACCAGACACTACCATTGATCTATCATCAGATGGGGGATGCCCCCCTCACTCAGAGAAATAACTCTATAAACGTGATATACAAGGATGGCATCCTTCCTGTTGGTTATAAACTAGTTGGGAAAAAGATCCACCCTTTACCAAAACGCATGAATGAAAACTGAGGGATCCTGATCTGAGTAAAAAAGAAATCAATCCTACCACCTGTGATGCAGATAATGGTTGATACTGGACTGACTCTGAAAATTCCTGAGCAAATATATATAGAAATTGAGGCTCCCTGGCGAAGATCAAGAATTGAACCTTGGGTAGCTCCAGGGATCCTAATTTCTGGTCATTGGGAAATTCATATTCTATTATCCAATCTTGGAAAAACGCCAATGATAATCAAGCGAAATCAAGTAGTTTCATTTGCCCAGTTAATCCCTTTATAGAGATCCATTCTTTTCCATTAATTTGGGGATTTAAATGAAATTGTATTACTGGATTTGGTTGGATGCATTAATAAATTAATCTCCAGAAAACAATTATCAGGATTAACCAAAGACTAGCAAAATGAAGTATTGGCTTTATTCAAACAATATCAAACTATTTTTGCCCAAAATGAGCATGATCTTGGGTGCGCGGAAAACGTACTCCATCAAATTGACACTGGGAAGCTGCCCTGATTAGAATGAGACCTATTCAAAGGTCCCAAACAGCTGAGGCAGTAGTTGCAGAAGAAATAGAAAAGTTGTTGGAGCATGGATTGCTTGTGCCTTCATCCAGCCCATGGGCTAGTCTGATATTAATCATCAAAAAAAGGACAGGTTGAATCAGGTTGTAATTGACTATCACCATCTTAATAAAATCATAAAAAAAGACTCTTACCCCTTGCCACAAATTTATGACATGTTGGATCAGTTAGGCGGGGCTAAAGTCTTTTAGCGATGGACCTCATCTTAGGGTATTGTCAGATTAATATGTCACCTGAGGACCAGAAGAAATGTGCCATAATAATAGCACAAGGGCTTTACCAACCTACGTGGATGCCCCAAGGCTTATGTAATGCCCCTGCAACTTTTCAACGGTCTATGGATACCATCTTATGTGATATCAAATTGTCCTATGTTCTTTTTTTTAGTACTAGATAAATTGTCCTATGTTCTAGTCTATCTAGATGACATCAACGTATTTAGTCAAACATTCACCGAGCACTTACAACACTTATAGGAAGTATTTAAGAAATTAGCTGCCACCAATCTTAAAATTAAGCCCTAAAAGTGTCACTTTTTAAAGAGCAGCTGGAATATATGGGCTTCATTATAAACGCGGATGGATTACAACCTCAAAAACAAAAAGTTAATGCTATTGAGTGGATGTCATTGCCAAAAAGTGTTTGTGATATACAAGTTCTTTTAGGAATGGTCGGTTATTATTTCTGTTATATTAAGGACTTTGCAAAATAGCGGATCCATTATTCCATCTGCTTAAGGATCCAAAAAAGGGTTCAAATGGAATGAAATGGCTTAAGGAGCATTTGACGAATTACAGCAATACCTGATGACCAGCCCAATACTCAAATATCCAAATTTTGACCAACTGTTTATTATACAATCAGATGCATCTCTCACAGCAATAGGTGCCATACTTAGTCAAGTGGGTGAATAAGGTTAATAACAACCAGTGGAATATGTCAGCCATACCTTAACCAAGGCTGAAAGGAATTATACATTCACTGAGTGCAAATGTCTTACAGTTATCTACGCCTGCAAGAAATTTTATGTTTATATCTAAGGGATGCATTTCAAGGTTGTAACCAATCATGCATCTCTCCATTAGTTGCATAACTTAAAAGAACCTGAGGAAAGACTAGCATGATGGGCCTTGAAATTACAGCATATGATTATGAAATTGAATATTGTGCTAGGGATAAAAACCAAAATGCTGATGGATTATCCAGACTACTGGCCATTCTTGTAGTACAGGATTGTGCTGATGATCTATTCAAATGAATGGTGAAAGGAGAGTTGGAGGACGAGCCACCAGAAGTTCAAACAGCGTTATGAAAAGCCATGGAGGTAACAGAACAAAAAATGGACAATTATTCAAATTAGTGAATGACAAAAGGCTTCTGTTCCCAAAACCATCTAAACAAACGGAAATAATTTGCACCGCTCACAAAGTTGTCAGTCATGATGGCCTCAAGAAAAAAAGGAACATTTTCAATATTACTATTGGGAATCATTAAACTATGATATGGCGAATTCCCTTTCCTGTTGTGTGGAGTGTCAGCTCCACAAGCCACACCAAAATGTGGTTGGATATTGGTTAGTGTGACCAGTATTCGCCTGGCATACAGTATCAATTGATGTCATGGGACCTCTAAGTACAAGCACTGGAGGAATGAAATATATCATAGTTGCAATTGATCACCTGACCCAATGGATTGAAACCAAAGCTATGTTATGGGTCAATGTGATTAATAGTGCCAAATTGTTCTGGATCAAGTGATATATTGGCATGGCTGTCCTCAAGTGATCCTGAATAATAATTAAACAAATTTTACCTCCTTTGTCATACCCTAATTGAATGAACTGATGGGAATCAAGGGGGTCATATCAGTCCCATATTGACCAGAGACAAATGGACTTGTTGAGAGAGTGAACGCTACCTTAGCCGCTATGTTACAAAAGGTGATTTCAGGAAAAACGTCTACTTGGGCTTCATACTTATGTTTGGTGACATTCTCCTATAATGTCAGCTATCATTCCTCAACTGGGAAAACACCCTTTGAATTGCTATATGGAAGAAAAGCTGCCTTACCACCAATTCTATACTTGGCATTGACATTAACTTTGGGGATGAGTCCAGACCAATAATTAAATCAATTAGCCAACATCATGATTGATTTACAATCCCAAGCATTTGCCAAAACCTTTAGAAAAGAATCCAGGATAAAACGTATGATGATAAAAAAATGATCACCCATAAAAAGATTCAAAATTGGGGATAAAGTATCCTAATGTGATATGCATGAATTTGGCCATTGAAATAAGTTGGATGCCTTATGGATAGGTCCCTTTGAAGTAATTTCCAAATTGGCAATGGATGCCTATATGATCAAAAATACCCTTGATGGTCATATAATTAACCAAGTTCATAGCAAGTATTTAAAAAATTGGCACTAAAAAGAATATATTATAAAAAAATCAATTAAACTAAAAACCAGTAAAAAACATAAAACAGAAAAAATAATTTGGTAATAATAAAATATTAAAAAAATCAAATTTTAATTACTTGTACTCAAAATCATTAGCATTGTTCCCTACTATTGTTGGCAGGGCCAGCTTGGGTTGCAATTGGGTCTGATAAAATTAGTCCCAAGGCGCTAAAGTATATTGTCCCTAGAAATGAAAAAGATCCACTCTGATCACAAACGGAGAGCCCAACTTGGGGGAGTACAGGTTTTCCAGGCTATGACCGGTGTTGAGGCCACATAGTCATGGTATGGCATGAGGCCATATGATCATGATCAACAGAGGTGGCAGCAAGAAGGGGACCTCTGAACTAATGAGATAGTTAAATCTGGTAGATGGACATCTGAACTAAACTTGTAAGTTAAGCCTTGAGAAGAATCAATTGCTTCTGAAAAACTGTCTCTCTAGGTAATCTGGTCAAGTGTAGGGATGTGTTGGAAATTTGGTTGACCACATTATCCATCTCACTTGCCAATTAGAAAATTGACAGTTGTTAAAGCAACTGATTGTTCACAATGGTTGCTGACTAAATTATTAGTCATAAATATTAAAAGATATAATCTGACGGTTGGTTATGATTAATATTCCGTTAAGATCATCCCTGAATAAATTGTTAGTTATAACTAACCAAAGGACCTAATCCAATGATGGAATCTTATTACTATTTCATCAGGAATCATCCTCAACTAAAGTAGTCAAAATTCATCAAAGGACATAATCTGACAATTGTTTTGATTGGTAATCTATTGGGCATCATGCCCAACAATGTTAAATAGGTAATTTGATGAGTGCCTGATTGCCAATAGTCAGATTGCTATGATGAATCGTTACAGCAGAGGCGCTGAACAATTAGAGGTCATTTTAACAAAGATACTGAAGCATTATAACGCTTGTTTTGGCGGTGACTAGTAGTAATCAGGTAACACGGCCCCCAGACCATCTGCATATGGTTCCTAATACATGGGGATGGCTGCTGATCCATAAAAGGTTACACTGCTGGGGACTAATTAAGATGAAGACATTTGCTACCATTGGAGGTTAATCCCAAGGGTTAGAAGTTTTGGGGGACTAATGTGTTGATTTTCAGAGATTTATTTGAAAGTTGTCCGCCTTCTGCCTATAAAAACCCCTAGCATTTTCTAATAAAAAGTAGAATTCAACTGAAATATATTTATATATACTTCTAAATTAAGATTTAGGGGAACAAAGGTCCCTAGTTGTTTTTCTCAATTACAAATACCAGAGTGGATTTGTTGCCACCTATTTTGAAGACTCAACCTACTAGTTGTCATCATACAACTAGTGTTTGTAGTATACTCAACAACCAACCTGTGCAGTAGTATACCTAAAAGTTTACACAGGGCAAACCTGAAACTGGCTATTCATAAGCAGAAGAAACAGGCTTATTGTCAAAGATCCAAGGGTCAAAAGTTTAAATCAGGGGACTGGGTATTGATCAATGCTAATAATTACAAGGTTCCTGTCAAAAGTCAGGAATTAGGACCCATGGCATTGGGCCCATATGAATTTAGTCAACCAATTAATGATGTAGCTTATGAACTTATATTGCCAAAAGTCCAAAAGGTTAATACAGTAATCCACACATCTCAATTATGGGAAGTTAAAGGTCCTATTACATAATAATCTTCCACTAAACCCCAGAGAATTGGACAAGCCTGAATATGAGATAGAGAAAATATTGGATACTTGTGTGGCGAAGGGTCAGTGATCTTTCTTGGTTGGATGGGTTGGTTACCCCATTGAAGGTGATACTTGGCAATCTACTGCAGATTGCGCAAAATGTCTAGATATGTAAAGCAGTTTTTTTGGATCAGGGGGTAATGTAACGATTGAGACTTCCCAATCAACATAGTACCTTAGCTTTTAGACATAAGGTTGATCCAGGTGATTTTGATATGTGGAAACGTCTTTCTAAACAGAATCTAGTTTCTGGATTCTCGTTTCAAGATTTTGAGATGGATGAACGTCCATCTGAAACCAAAAATTTATCCCACATAAAATTTAAATCATCACCCACTACCTCAGAAGCTAAAAGAATAAGTGAACCAAATGTAGGTTGACAAAGATAAATTTATGATAAGTTTAAGCGCACAAATATGTGGAGTCAAACTGGAATTTTCCTCAGTTTTGTCCAAAGTCTACAACTAAGAATAAAGGCATTCCTTATATATATATGATATTTCAAACCATAATTTTTTAGAGTATGTTACTTATGTAGTTGTAGAGTTCTTTTAGTCAGGCAATTGCCACACTTCACACTCTCACACTGGTTCAGGGTTTGTTACTTGGCATCAGTATTTTTGCAACCATTTTATGTGGGTTTGTTGATTGATTTGGATGAAACGCACAAATCCAAAGGTGGATGTCTGGGTTGATATCCCTACTTTGGTCAATTAATTGGGTGTTCCTACCCAATTCATTTGTGTTTTACTGGCGTGAGCCCGTTCATTACAGGTTCTTCATTAAGATAGAAGTCAGAGTTATTAATGATATTGTATGAGAATAAAAGACTAGATGGTGATAGTTATTAAGGTATAAACTCATCAAAGATAAGACTTTTAAGCTTTTTTCTTATGTCAATTACCTGTACAATGGCTCCCTGCCCTGATCTTCTTAATCACAAGTAATTCCTTGACTTAACATAATGGAAAAGTATTAAATACAAAAAGTTTGCATATTTCAAAATACCAAAAGATTGTTATACTAAAAGACTGTTTTTCATTTGTTCAAATCTAGAGAAACTTATAGGGTTCAATGTTAACACATCTTTCCCATGACACCTCACCTTGCATTTTCACTTAATCAGCAGATAAAGATGAAGAATTTCAGAGGATCTACAAATTTTAGGTGTCCCACTGTAACCCAGCTCAGTCTTGTAAACAGTGTCTCACCAACAGAATTACTATAAGACTGCATTTCCTCTGACGTATCTGTAAGTAGCAAATTATCACTCCTTTTAAGCAACACTAGCACTTACCAAGGAAGTTTGTACCACTAATTAGTAATGAATACATTTGTAACTTGATCAACGTCAAAAAACTAATTTTGATTTAACCAAAAAAGTCCCCAATCTCAGGTCATCAATCCGATATGACTAAGTGGAACTGCTAGGCCACAAATCCAAAGTTTCATTTGTACTTATATTTTCAGTCCTTAATTATTGATATGTTTAACATCGATATAATAAATTAGATGTAAGATAAAATACTTATCTCTTATATCAAATATACATGACAACTTAGGTCCAGTAAACCATTCAACACTTTCTCCAACTTGACTTATATAAGTGGAGAATATCTTTCCCTCTTATCATGATGGCCAATTTCTCACAATACTCAAAGTAGATTGCTAACTCAGTAGCCTTTCTTCCCAGGATAAATGTGTTTTCCCAAGGCTCAATTCTTCCTTGGGGCACGCTATGGTCAATTCAGGCACCATGCCATCACTTTATCAGGCCATTTCAACTAGTTATACCTCACCATTTATTGAAAGTTCATCTTCCAGGCCAGCTACAACTTCATTGGAACTTGGAAAACCTGAGTCAATCCCCTTAGTTAAAAGTTCCTTCCAGAAAACTTCCCAATGGATAAAACACAATCCACCTTTAATTGCCTCATTAAATATTTGTGGCCCTGTGACCTCCCAAAATAAAGAAATTTTAATTTGGCATCAATTCTTATCAGATATTGAACTTTTTTCCAACTTTCTTTTTTCACTGATTCACATCTTCCCTTAATATAGCCTTATTTCTTCCCTTTGCATGGGTTTTTAGCTACTTTGGGTTTTGCTATAAACTTGATGTCTGAATTTCTGGAAGCCTACATGTCTTCCACACTTGCATCTGAGCTCAGTATTACTTTTTTGATCTGGATGAAGCCAACCAGAATATGCTCTTTATTCACTTAGTTGCTAGGCTCCAGTGTGCTCTAAAAACAGTTCACATTGACTTTCAAGTTCATTTGGGCCTCAAGAATAGTGCTATAAAAGATCATTGTATCCTTTTTATCTACTGCGCTCTTTGAAAAAGCTGTCAAATAAGCTTCCTGAAAGGTATAACTCCCATATGGCTCTGCTTAATGCATGTGTTCACTTCACGCTGGCAACCTTTCCCATGGAGACCATACCCAACATGCACAGAGTGTTATGTGAACCCACTTGCAAATGTTTTGAGTAAAAGTATTTCTTCCCCTGGTCTAACCTTGTTTTGAGAGCCTTATCATCAATTGTATCTTTATTTCCATGGCTTTCTCCCCAAGTGTAATCTCTCTCGCCTGTTCAGAATACACTTTAATGGCCGCTTCCCCTGATTCAATGGCACTTCATTAGTCAGCCAGGCCAACGTGCCTGGTACTGAGTCTTCTTAGGTTTAGCTCATGTTTGACAGGGCCTTTACAGTCAAAACTTGTACAAGATTTGCATTTTGCCCTCAGTTACTCTTCTTTAGGTTACACCAACGCAACCTCAATCTCCTTCCCCTCCCAATAAAGAATGCGTCCAGCTGCAACAATGGTGAAACTTCCATAAGATATGAATTAAAAAATAGCTTATTCATTAATTACTAAAAACTTATAAGTTTAAACATTTTTATATAATTTTTATATTTTTTTTAAATTTTATTCTCTTTTTTCTTTTTTTAATAAGAATTAATAGAATTTACTACATGGATATGAAATAAATTAATGAATTAAGAAATTGCTTAAAAGTATTTCTGATGCTAGGACATTCGTTGATAAATGTGTCAATAGGCATGGCTATGTTCATCCCCTTCAACTTAAGGTATCTGCTGTAAAACTTAGCCCTTCAGCTAGGATATTCTCAAATATTTGCTGCACATATAGCTTAGCAACTGCTTCAGTTGCTTCAGGTATAGCAACTTTCTTCTGAGAGTGGGTCACTACATGTTGTTTTGTGGAATCTTCATTGCCAAAATACTCTTTTCATTCAAGTGGGACAGGTGTTTCTGGTAAAATAGAGCATCCCACTTCTGTTGTGATAGCTCTTTTCCCTCCTTCTGTGAGTTATCTGGAAATATGACATTGATGCTATGTTTGCAACATCTGGAGATATATTGCCCTTTGTGATTGCAATTGTAACAAGTGTTTTTATTAATGAGCATAGTGCCTTCATGTTTTTGGGTTGCTCAGTAATAACAGGCAGATTTCTGAAAGTCTTCCTGCCATTTTTTAAGTATTTTCCTTCAGGTGCTGCAGGTCCTGATCTGCATCTAGTATTGGGGAATAGTTTTTTGAGCAGCTGCAAAGATAATCATCAACTCAGATTTTATGAGGTTCTAAATGAAGGCAGGCAATTAAGTGTTCATTAATTTTTGGTAAGGTTAGACTTCATATTGCAATTCAATATTGGCATTGAAATTGATAATGGCCTACACCCCTAGGAGAACTTGCGCTTTGCAATAGAATTGATCCACAAATTTGTCAACTGTTTCATCTTTCAAAAGTAAATATTCTTGAATTTGGATTTTCTGGTGACAATCTTTCTGGACCTTCAAATTTGCAAAGTATGGACTCTTTGACTTCGCCATATGTAGGATTTACATCAAAGTAATGCATAATTAGTTTGATCTTCACTTTTTCAAGCAGTTGATAAAAGTAAGTGCTTTGTTGTGATCACTAGCCCTGTACATGGTCATTTAAAATTGTTTAATGAAATTGAACATGCTCCCATTTTTATCAAAAGCAGGTAGGCTTAAAGGTTTGTAATTATCATTCTCCCACTCATGGTGATCGCAATTGCTTCTTTATTGGCTTGATCTGGGTTTCTTAGGCTCTGAGGCGCTGCACCACGGTTAATGAAACTTGGGTTGACCAAAGCAATCGTATTTCTAGGCATCTGTCACCGTGGCCCATCATCAGCTTCAGTAGTTACTTTTGAGGCCTCATCCTCATAGAATTCAGAAATATTCTTATTCAAATCATTCTTGGCACATTGGCTTAACCATAATCCAAATTTTTAATTTAATAAACAATTTCATTTTCTCAGTCAATATGGTTTCAGTTTTTCATTTCAATTTTGCAATTTCTGCATTTAGGCTGGTTGTTTTTAATTGAAGGATGAAAATCACTTGATCTATTTCCTTGATTAATTTTCTGCAATTTTTCACTTCCTCTGGAGAGCATTATTTGAAACATAAGTAGAGGTAACATCCTCATTTATATTATTGATCTGGCAATTAAATTGGTAGATGGAGTCCTAAATTTTTATTCTCCATCTATTGGCCCTCAATTTTTGTGTGCCAGTAATTAATTTTTCTGTGAAATCATCCTTCATATGTGTAATTTGAGCTTTCAGTCATTGATATGGATCTGAAATTGACCATTATTGTTTAGTTGTTCCTCCTGGCCTTTATGGCTAAGTCTTATGGATTCTTAAGCACTAATAGAGGTCTGGGTTATGCTGTTGACCCAATATTTAGTGAATCCTCTTGCCTTCAAGAAGGTTTAAAAAACAGGGTGTAATCTGATGTTTGAATACTGTGCTGTTTTGCTACTTGATCAAAAGCTCAAATTGCTAGGTTATAATCTGCCTCCAGGCTAGAGAAGATCTTGCTAAAGTTTGCTTCCAATAACTCATTCAATTTTTGGGCCGCTTAGCTGAAGTTACAGATAAGATTGAACAATTCAGTGATGGTCACGTGATGGTGGGTGATGGTCATTTGCAAATTTTGGAGGTAATATGGACAAACTTAAGTGTTGGGCAATGTTCTCTATCTCAATTATATTGTATATTTTTAAGCTGCTCTCAAATTAGTGGTGAGCTAGATATCTCGCCCACAGCATATCTTGTTGTCATTTATGATAGAAGAGATTGCTTCTGTTGTTTGAATGCCCTTGCCTCATTTAATAACCTCCTTAATAGTCAATACTCTGAATATTCAAGCTCCTCATGAGAAATGGGTTCATCAGGATAGGTAATAATGGGTACATTGTTCCAGTTGATCTGGGACACAGTCATCTCAGTGTTCCCATTAGGGCAAGTAATTGTTCTGAATGATTGATAAGGATTGAGATTGTTTACCTGCTTTGTATGGTCACCATCTGCCATCCCAGCCATGAGCGCCACTGTTGAAGTTTGGCCTACTTCAGATGGTTTGGTTCTTCATTTATGACTAAAGTCAGAGTTATGAATGCTTATTGTATGAGGACAATAGACCAGATGTTGATAGTTACTAAGATATAAACTCTTTAAAGATAATATTTTGAGGCTTTATTCTCCTGTCATTTACTTGTTTAACTGGCTCCCTGCCTATATCTTCCTGATCACACGCAATTTTTTTACTTAATATAATGAAAAGGTATTATATACAAAAACCTTGTATATTTCAGACTACTATAAGATTATTGTGTTAAAAGATTATTTTTTATTTGTCTAAATAAAGAGGGAATTTATAGGGTTTGTCACAAATTCAGCGCACCATGAAATTGGTAAATCCTCAACCTCTGATATATTTATGTTTTTGTGATTGAAGTGCAAGAAATGAAAACATAAATTGAGTCTATCTCCAAAAATGGCAATTTTCTAAATCAAATTGGCCTTGAAAATGGCGATACCAATAATGTCACAGATAAAATGACAAACAATCAAGTCTTCAAAGTGATGTAAAACCACAACAACGATACTTCAAATGAGATAAACTCATGAAAAGGTAATAGTTATTTGAGTAATGTTGAGAAGGAAAAGAATGATTTAGGTGCAGAACGGTGCACCAAAAAGGAAAAATATGAAATGAAAGTAAAACGATGCCATCAAGCAACCAGAAAATTAAGTCCACTAATGGTAATGAAAATTTGGACTCCACTGAGGCGCACAGGAGCCACAGAGCTGATGACCCTGATACCATGGGCTTCACACACTTCTGCAGTGCACAAATTCAATACCTTAAGAAAATGAGTTCCCAAGAGAGAAATCAATTAAATAAGAGATTGCACCAAAGTTCCTGAGAAAATCCAATATTTTCCCAATCCACTATTTAATTTATCACTCAATTTATTTTACATCCCAATTTTTTAGTATTTAATAAATACTAGTTTTTATCTTAGATAAATGGTCTATTTCACATAATCTTAAATTTGTCCTTCATTTGGTTTTTCACTTTAGTTGGAATAATGGAAAAGTAGTGACTGTAAGTAACCAGTCTTGAGTACACTACAGTTGAAGACAATCATTTTGAGAAGGACTCCTTGTAAGATTAGGCTTTTAAGGAAAGAGGTTGAGATGAGCTCCGTTGAGTCAAGGGAAGATTCCAATGTACACAGGATTAATTGTGAAGAAGACGCACAGTTGGTGTGCAAGTTCAGATTTACCACTCTCTCAGGAAGTTTAAGCCTAGTGGTTAGTTTCAAATCTGTGCAACAGAATACCCCTTTTGACGCCCCAAATTCAGAATCCCCAGAGTTAAGAGAGCAGAACCTAAGGCGGCGAGACTGGTGCTCACTACAGGGTTGACGTCAACCACACAGTTGAAAAGATAGAGTTCAGGGAAAATAGAAATTCCTAGTATTGAGACCATGGAGGTATGCCATGTTGAAGAAGCAGCAGGATGCTCATTACTGACTGAAAAAGAGGTGATTGAGGCAAGGCTGAAAGTGTTGAAAAAATAAGTAGTGGAGTTGAGGTTTTAACTAGATTGGGTTTTAGACACTGCTCGATGGGCTTGAGTGGCTACTACCCCCATGTAAGGCACATACCAGTGACTAAAAAATTGAAACTAATCTGAAGGAACTTGAGGAATGGGTCCAACACCTTGAATCAAAAAAATGGAATAAATTTACAATCATTGAATGAGTATGGTGATCGTTTAGACCACCATGAGACTGTTTTGGATGACATTAATTGAAACTTGTAGGAAATCAAGGATCTACTTCAAGTAAAACCACAGCCTGATCTAAGCCCTTTGCTAGAAACCTCACATTCAGAAACGCTGGTGTTAGCTGCACAGGGAGCAACATCTCCACAACATCAGCAAAGCGCTCCAGTAGAGGAAGATCCAAACTTTAAACCCTATTTCAAAACCATGTTCACTCCTGGCGAGGGAACTATAACTGGTTTTTACAAATGTATGAGAACAGCATGGATGGCGCTAGTGACAAGCAGAAGGCTCGTCACATCCAAGGTTGCATGAGCTGCAAAGCTCAGAAGATACTCAGCGCTAGTTTACGCTCTGGTTTGACCTGGACTAAGGTTAAGGAAATCCTGTTATCAGAATTCAGTAGCGCACAGGGTGTTGAGAATATGTAGCAAGATTTCATACTGATGAAAATGGACAAGATGGAGACAGTTGCAAACTATGCTGCTTGATACTACCTTCAAGCACAACAGCTATGGACAACAGGGACCTTAGATTTACCTACCACAAAAAATGTCCCAATCAGCTCCTTAATAGCACACCCAGCCTTCAAGATGCACATGACGCTTGCATTCAAAACGACTGGATCTCTCAAGGCCATCAAGGAAGCCTTACTTGATGTGCAAGGAACTTATAAGATTCAAAAAAACCAATTTCATAACCAACACGCAGAGTTGGAAAAGTGGTTTACGCTACACAGGATAAGAGTGAAAAGTCAAAAAGACAAGAACTTCAAACCAGTTCCATGGTTTCAGCACAAGGAGTTCACATGCCACAAATGTCACAATCCTGGTCACTATTGGTGATCTTGTCTGATGAAAAGCAATGAAGAAAAACCCCTTTACTAAAAGAGGAAGCCCTTGGAACTGTAAATTGGGTGAACTTACACGTGGAAGGAGAGGACGACCATCAAGATAAAGACTTGATGGATGCCAGTTATCATGTCTTAGGAGCCCCAGTACTGTATCTGTACCTGCACGATTACAGATACATGGATCCACCAATGAGGGGTTGAAATCTACATACCTAGCTCAAGCAATGAAGCCCACTCAAGTAGTTGATAATCTAGAGGAAGGTGAACAACTTGTACTGGACACCTTCAAAAATATCGAGAAGACTACTACACTGCATGCCAAATTGATGTCCAATACACCCAAGAAATTAGAGGAATTCAAAAAGTCAGCTGGCGACGTGCTGTCAACTGGAAATCTATTTGGGAAGCGTGTAACTAAAGTGGAAGTTGTGATACAGCGTGTACGTGTACTGGTAGTCCTCAATACTGGTGCCCCAGTAAATACCATGTCCTCAAAATTGACGAGGAAGCTGAAATTCATGCCAGACATTGACTACCATGTGAGATATCGGACAGAAGGACCTGACACCATGCATTCATTAGGGGCTTACTCTGCCTTACCCTTACACTTTAGACGCATGTTACTCACTGCCCATGCTGTGGTTTTGGACAATGACCACTATAACTTCCTTATTGGTACACAGTTTTCACTGGAGTCAGAGCAAAGATTGACTTTGTTAGCAGCACTGTGAGTCTTCTAAACTACCAGATGCCCCTTGTGTTTAAGGATGTAGACCTGAAATCAAGGAAGCAGTGGGCATGTTTGGTCAAAACTGAGTAATCAATCTATCCAGTGCACTACATACTTTGCAAAAAAAAAAGTGTGAAGCAACTACCTGCTTCAGTGTGCGCTGAAGATGGGTTACCCTTGAGTGCCAATGAGGCAATGGAGATTTGGCTAGGAGAACAAAGAGTTATGCACACCGCCATAAGTGTGAAGATCCCCCCAGAACACTGTACTCAAATTATAAATCTGATAAGGAGTATGAAAACAGGAGCTGCAAGTGCTGCCTGGATTCTTTTACTCTAGTCATGAGGGTGAAGTGAATATCCTTTTGAGGAAATCACCACTCAACCTATCTGAATTGAGATAAGACAAGTTGTGTCATGTGCAAATCTAACCAATTGTGATACCATTGAGTTGATGCATGCTGTTGGAAGATTAGATGATTTGGAACTAGCTGACATGTCAGAGGAATAACGGAAAAATCTGGGTGCTCTACTGTAATAGGTTGAAGATATTTTCAGCCAAGGACCAAACAATTATGGTCTGTGTAAAGGAAAGATACACCATATGGATACAAGGTCAGCTATACCTTTCAAATCAAAGCCATACTGCCAATCAAAAATGAAAGCAGAGTTCATCACTAAGAAGCTTCAATAACTTACAGACGCTGGCTTGTTGAGGCCCTCAAAGAGTCCATGGGCATCGCCACTCCTGTTGGTGCACAAGAAAGATGGCTCACACAGGGTGGTAATGGACTGCCGTCACTTAATGAAATCATGAAAAAAGATTCTTACCCTCTTCCAAGAATTGATGACGCCTTGAAACAATTGGGGGTTCAAAGTATTTTTTGGCAATGGACCTGTCCAGTGGTACTGGCAAATGGAACTGTCGACCAAAGACCAGGAAAGGTGTGCCTTGATCAGCAGCCAAGGCTTGTTCAAAGTGACATGGATGCCACAAGGGCTGTGCAACACCCAGCAACCTTTTAATGTGCCATGGACCAAATATTTGGAGAACTGAAGATGAGTTTTCTAATCTATCTGGACGATATAACTGTATTCAGTAAAACTTTAAGAAAAATATCAATCTCCTTCAAGAGGTGTTCATGCAGTTGAGAGAATTGAATCTTAAACCAAAATGGAGCAACTGCACCTTTCTCAAGGAGCAACTCAAGTTTTTGGGACATGAGATCAGTGCACAGGGGATTCAACCTTAAGAAGGAAAGGTGAAAGCAATAACCAAAATGGAGCATCCAAAGAGTATGAGGGATGTCCAGGTGTTCCTGGGCATGATCAGCTACTACAAACAGTTTATCCAGTGGTTTGCAGACTTGGCTACTCCCCTGACGTACCTACTGAACAATTACTCTAAGTTTGAGCGGTGACTATAACAAGATCAAGCCTTTGAGGATCTGAAGAAGAAGTTGGTAGAGGCGCTGATCCTAACATACCCAGACTCCAACATGACCTTCTACTTATACACTGATGCTAGTGATATAGGACTCAGTGTGATGCTAGCATAACTATATGAGGAGAGGATTGACCCTTCCATCAAATACTATTCAAAGATATTTACCAAAGTGGAAAGAAACTACACTGTTACAGAGCGCAAATGCCTTGTAGTAATTGGAGCAGTGAAGAATTTCTGGCCATATCTATATGTAGTTCACTTCAAAGTTGTAACAGACCATACATCCTTATGCTATCTCAGGAACATTAAGGATCCTTATGGGAGTCTAGCCAGATGGGAAGTTCAGCTTCAAGGATATGACTTTGAAATTATACACAGGGTCAAAAGCAACCACCTGAATGCAGATGGGTTCTCAAGATTGCCTGTGTTCCATTTGCATGTGCACAAAAGCAATTGACTTTATTACCTAATTGGATTACCTGAAGAGGAATGAGAAGAAGAAACCAAAGAATTCAAGCCAGTTTTATGTAGTTGTTCAAAAGACACGCAAAGAGTAGATTGAAAACTCCAGTAGGTTATTAAAGAGAAACAGTATCCATATGTGTGACCTAGCAATAAAATGGAAGTAGAGATGGAGGCACACAAACACCTGTGACATAGAAGATTTCAAAATACCCTGACTTATCTCAAGGACTGTTCTATTTGTAGGCTATGTATAATAATCAGAAGGCACCTGATCCATACATTGCTTCAGATTGGGTGGCGTTTAATCTGAACATGGCCCTAATCCAAAGAGCCTCAAACTTGGAAAAGTTGGAGCTGGGAAAATTCAACATCCTAAACCAAAATGCATCCGCGGAATGATGTCAGTCTTATGCATGGCATGGATGGTGATCTGATGGGAAGCAGAATCTTTGCAAACAATGTGCTGGATAGTGTTTGAGAGAGCTTGGCCTATGAGGAGCTTATTCTATACTTGCAAAGCGCTATTTATGGGAAGATGTCATGGCCCTGAAGGGCAGTTGCATCTTCTATGAAAAAACGAAAAATTAAATAAAGAAACACTTTCTTGCTAGATAAAAAATATTATTTTATTAAATTATTAAGAAAATTAGATCAGAATCATGAGCTCAACCAGTGAGCTTGGTGTGGTGTTGGCATCGTTCTTGGCCCTTTCCTGGTCCCAGACCATGCTGTTGATGTGCAGCGTCATGAAAACAGTCTTTCAGGAATATATGGCAACGATGAGGCTTGGCAGTCGAGTTTGGGGATAAGCTTCTGCGTGCCTGTCCCTAGTATGGTCAGTAACATGGCTCTTGCTGCCCAAATAATTTGTTGCATATTGGCGCAAACCTGCCCGTTACACTATGACTGATGAGGTGCACCAAGCCTTGGAGATGTGTGTCCCATATGCAAGCTTTAGACTGTTGGAAAAGAAGTTTGAGTTTACACCAATCCCACCATCTGCGCCTTTTCACAATGTATATATTGATGTGGTAGGACTACTACCAACTGCCTCAAGTGGGAACAAGTTTGTTATAGTAGCAATTGACCACTTCACAAAGTGGAATGAGGCAGCGGCGATTAAGACATACACTGCAGGGACCACTCCTGATTCCTTTACAATCAGATTTTCACAAGACATGGTTTTCCCCAGATCTTGCTATTGGATAATGGGAAGAACTTCATCTCTGAAGTAGTGAGAAAATTTATGGAATTGGTAGGGGTGAAACAGCTGTTCACTAATACTAATACACCATCATCAAACAGTAGTGTGGAACAAGTAAACGTAACGTTGGCCAGGATCCTCAGGAAGATAGCAGTTAACTACAAATTGAAGTGGGATATCCTCTTACCATCTGCACTGTTTGCATACCAAATTAGCCACCGCAGGGGTCATTGGGATGTCTCCTTTCAAGGTGATATATGGGAGAGAAGCTGCCTTACCTACCCAGTTGGCTCCAATAATTTCCACAGATTGTAAGAACTTACCCTCTGGAAACTATCAGCAAGATTTGGCTGATGAGCTCATATGCATACAACTAGAAGCTGGGAAGAACATCAAACACAGTATTCCAAAAGGGCAGAAAGACAGTCAGAGCTGAGCTAAAATTCCTGAAGTTGGAGTCAAAGATAAAGTATTGCTTTACCACATCTGCAAAAGCCATCCTGAGAAGCTTCAAGCCATTTAAACTGGACCATCAACTGTATTGTCCAAGAGGGGCCATGAATACTCCATCCAAGATGAAGCCACCAACATTGTGTTCAACAGAGTCCATGTGAGACACATCAGATCCAACTCTCAGTCTCATCTTGGAAGAGGTGGTGTCACAGATTTGGTGCACCATGAAATTGGTAAATGCTTGTCCTCTGATAGAATTGAGGAAATTCTGATCAAAGCGCAAGAATTATTAGCATAAATTGAGTCTATCTCCAAAAATGGCAATTTTCTAAATCAAATTGGCCTTGAAAATGGCGATACCAATAATGTCACAGATAAAATGACAAACAATCCAGTCATCAAAGAGATACAAACCTGCAACAACGAAACTTTAAATGAGATACACTCCTGAAAAAGTAATAGTTGTTTGTGTAATGTTGAGAAGAAAAAGAATGATTTAGGTGCATAACGGTGCACCAAAAAGGAAAAAATATGAAATGAAAGTAAAACGGTGCCATCAAGCAACCAGAAAATTAAGTCCACTAATGGTAATGAAAATTTGGACTCCACTGAAGCGCACAGGAGCCACAGAGCTGATGACCCTGATACCGTGGGCTTCACACACTGCTGCAGTGCACAAATTCAATACCTTAAGAAAATGAGTTCCCAAGAGAGAAATCAATTAAATAAGAGATTGCACCAAGGTTCCTGAAGAAGATTCAATATTTTCCCAATCCATTATTTAATTTATCACTCAATTTATTTTACATCCCAAACTTTTAGTATTTAGTATAAATACTAAGTTTTTATCTTAAATAAACAGTCTGTTTCAAAGAACCTTAAGTTTTTCCTCCACTTGGTTTTTCACTTTAATTGGAATTAAGTGAAAAGTAGTGTCTTCAAGTAACCAGTCTTGAGTACACTACAGTTGAAGACAATCATTTTGAGAAGGACTCCTTGTAAGGTTAAGCTTGCAAGAAAAGAGGTTGAGATAAGCTCCATTGGATCAAGGGAAGATTCCAACGTACACAGTATTAATTGTAAAGAAGACACATAGTTGGTGTGCAAGTGTCAGGTTTACTGCTTTCTCAGGAAGTTTAAGCCTAGTTGGTTAGTGTCAAATATGTGCACAGATTACCTCTATGATGTCTCAAATTCAAAATCCCAAGTTAAGTGAGAAGAACCCAAGGCAGTGAGAGAGTTCAATGTTAACACACCTTTCCCATGATACCTCACCTTGCATTGCCACTTAATCAGCAGATAACAATGAAGGACTTTAGAGGATCTACAAATTTTAGGCATCCCACTGTATCCCAACTCAGCCTTGTGAACAGTATCTTACCAACATAATTACTATGACTGCGTTATCTCTGATGCATCTGAAAATAGCTAAACCATCACTCCTCTCAAGCAACAGTTGCACTTACCAAAGCGTTTTGTACCACTAATTAGTAATTAATTTATTTGTAACTTGATCAACATTAAAAATATTTTTGATTTGACCAAAAAAGCCACAAATCCTGTGTTGTTAAGTCAAGTATGATTAAGTAGAACTGCTAGGCCACAAATCCTAAGTTTCATTTGTACTTATAATATTTCAGTCTTTAATTGCTGATATTTTTATCATAAGATAAAATAAATTAGATTC
Source organism: Massospora cicadina (assembly GCA_022478985.1). Taxonomy (NCBI): domain Eukaryota; kingdom Fungi; phylum Entomophthoromycota; class Entomophthoromycetes; order Entomophthorales; family Entomophthoraceae; genus Massospora; species Massospora cicadina. The sequence goes on from JAKSZP010014509.1 coordinate 194,205, forward strand.
AATCTAATATTATCATTTCTTATTTACATTTACCTAATAATTCAGGTTAGTCAGCCATTCAATAATCAGAATGCGACCATGACTTATGTATTCTAATTGGTGATGAAATACTATTTTATTTTGTTAGATAAAATATCTTTGGAGACTTTTTATGCAGCTTGGATAGTATCATCCACTATCATTTAATATAAAGTTAATGAGTATTTCAACTCAAAATATAAGCACTCAAGTCATTTACAATAGAGTGCATGCCATCATTTCATGTCTTCCCCACATCTTATCTTGAGTGTTATATGTCCAATATATCACTCAAGAGGGTGATTCTCACCCAGTAAACTTGACCCTATAACAAAAGTGGGGGTCAAACATAGTATGATGAGAAACCTGATAGAAATGAGATCCACATATATAAGCTTACCAATCAAAAATAGCCTACATTTGGATTTGAACAGTTAATTGTTATATGCCTATAAAAATTGTTAGTTTATCCCAAACATATTTGTTAATTAAATTTTCTGATATTAAATTAGTGGTCCAAAAAACAATCTGCAAACCTACAATCAAAAAAGGGTAGTCAACCACATTATATTCATGATCCATCAATAGTTTTTAGCCTATAAACCAGATGATACCATCCATCTGGATTGATGAAAAATCATTACTCTCAATCTAAAATCCACTCATTTACCCATTTCTGATTTTCTTAGAGGATCCAAGCACCTATGAGGAATATATAATACCAATTCTAAATACAAATATTGCTTATAGGTACCTTTAAAAAATTATTCGAGGTGGGTCGACCTTGGGACAAATATACCACACCGAGAAGTTTTCTAGCCAGTACAGGTTTCGAACTCAAAACCTGCACTTAGGGTGGAAGCAGTTTTACCTGCTCGGCTAACCACCCTTTATAGGTACCTTTATAATACCAAAAAATCCATATACTTTTATAGAGCGTTAAAGTTCTAATCTACCACTACTTTAAGATTCATCTATCTGTTTAATGCACATCTAGAAATTTTAGTGAGAACAATATTAATAATAGTTGTATATATGTTAATATAGGCTCCAGTTGCACTCTATTATATCTAATAAGCTAAACTAGTAACATTTCAGCTTAAAACCATCAGATAGTAAGGACACTACCTCATTTCCACTACCTATATGCAGAGTTATAACTAGTGACACAACATGAATAACCTTAATTAGGATTTCAAAAACTTTGGCCCCACTTGGCACCTTCAATAACCAATTAAGCTAAGGACAAGTTTGTAAAAGTCAGCATAGATGCATCCATCCATGCTCAATACTAAGCCTGAATATGATTTTATTCGAGGTGGGCCGACCTGGGGACGATACCGCACCGATTAAGGGGAAATCGAATGAATGGGAAAGGAGGATAAAATCCGGAAAACCTCCATGCGCAGCGTATGATAGGCCAGGAACTCCATGGACCGCCTTTGCTATTCGCTATCTCGGTTCGGGGCATTGGTGCGCAACGCCAACACAGTCATAATGTCCCCTACCCAAAGTTCTTGTACCGGAATCGAACTCGGGGAGGCAATGGTAAAGGGTCCATACTCTATCACTGGGGTATCCTCCCCTAAGCCTGAATATGATGTTGACCAAATTAAGTCTATACATTCACCTTATATAGCCTAAGTTTAGTCCAGATGGTGTTTAAGATCGTTTGGAGAAACCAATTTCCTAAAGTTTTAATTGTGTACTCTGTTATCTCACCTGAAAGAACTTTTTTATCAATCAAAAAGTACTAGGTGGTGGTCTACCAACCCATACTGGAGTGTCAGCTGATGCCAAAGCTAATTTTATAACTGATCCACACAGCGCTTTAAGTTTCCTTCTTTACCAAAATTAAAGAAAAGCTTCTATAAATTTTGACTGGCCTAGTCAAATTTTTAGGATATAAAATTGAGTGGCTTGAGAAAGAAAAGCCTATTAAAGATAATTTGATATTTCAAAACTGTTATTATATTTAGTATAGATTATCATTGGCTAGATAAAATAAATGTTGTAAGGAAATATGTACCTAATATAATTATTTAACTCCAGAAACACAGAGCCCTTTCTTTATATTTGGTAGTTCATTCCAGCTAAGCAAAATATGATTTTAGAATTTATGCAACTTAAATCTAGATAGACGAATGAGCTAGATTCTAAATATGATATAAAAAATTAGTACAGTCTATATATAATGACATTATCATTACAATTAATTATGTGACCCAATTGTCATTTTGAATAATTTTAAAATTATATGACAATTAATATTACCATATTATTCACTGCACTATATATCTACACTTTTAAGCGGGGATATGGCTGTTGGAATTACGCATCGATGCCTTGAAGCGAGATAGCAAATACAATGCGGTAAAAGGAGTACTTGGCCATCAAAATGCCGCTCGTGGAGGTTTTTCAGGGTTTACCTTATTTCCCTTCCTTTTATTTAGTACTAGATGGTTTTATTTCCCTTCCTTTCGATCCACATTTTTCTGGTGAGGTATATTCGTCCTTAGGTTGACCCACTTCTAATAAATATGTAATTAACATCAAATTTGAACATTAAGCGGCTATATAAATTTCCTTATATAGTCTCAATAGAATTTGATATTCCCTTCTAATATAATTCTTAAGATTAGACAAATATTGACGTGTTTTCGAAATAAGGCCTATATTGGATATTTGATTGAAAACAACAGGCCTGAAAATTTAAAAAAGATTCCTATCATCTAATTCAAGACTTGTCTGTTTAATAAAACGATAAATTTGTTTCCACCGACCTTGATTAACATCTTGAAATTAGTACTGTTTTAAAAAGGGATAATAAGGTTAAGGTTGAAGTATATAATTTGAGCTACTTAAGGGTTTCGCTGGTTCAATTGAAGCTGATGGAGTTATGCTCAACGCTAATCAACTCCTTGGGGATCTTATGTTCGGCGTTTGTTATTGCACAATTCAGATTTCTTAGTACTGACATAGAAGGGATTTGGTCTAATCAATTTAGTGATGTTTAGGAGGAGTTTTGTCAACGTGTTTACTTTGAAAATCCAGACTAATATAGCTTTTTTGAACATACTTCACCACTCGCTGTTTTTCATTTCTGAAGCTCAAGGTTCAAAACTTTCACTCTTTCATGCGTTTGGAGCAAAGTATGTTCGGCACGTTTCTTTACTGGCTAATCTGACCCTCACAATGAGTGTACAGTCTGGGTTTCAAGACCTGGCTAAAAGTCGTCGATGGCAATTTGTGGTAGCATTATGCATGGGGCTATTTTTTGTTTCTGATCTTTTAAGTATTTTAATTCTTGAATTTGTTTTAACATAAAGGTACCCTTGAAGTACTTCCCGCCTCTATTTTGGGCCCTGTCGACATAATAGATTCTGCTCTGCTTATCTTGATTTATATTTATATCACACTGAAAGCCATAGAAGTCCTTTCCAGGGTTTTTTCTAGGATTCTATATGGATCTCTCAATGAGATTCAACCCCTACTATTGCCCAATTATCAAGCAATAAGACCTCATCAGATGTAAGTAATTTTATTTATCAATTTAATGTGTCTATATTTTTGTGATCTAATAAGTTTAGTTCTTATTACCCTATCTCATTCTGTATCTGCCGCTCGGGTGATTTCTCAAAAGGGGTGTTTATGATATTAGGATTAACACTACCGTCATTCTCTATCATCTGGTGCGATTTTGCTTTGAGCTTGACTGGATCGCTCAACTTCCTTGCGTTTAATTTAGGCCCTTTTAAATCAGCCTTGTTTGTTTCTCCAAGAAAATGTCTCACCTTGCTAAATGGGTTTGGTTTATCATGACTACTGTCTATTGACTGTTTATTGTTTCATCTAAAATATGAGAAAAATTTATAAATAGTATACTTTTACATCATCACAATAAATAATATTTTCATATTATTTTATTGAATTTGGGTCATGCCTAACATTAAAAACCTAGACGGTATTGACAAGCTAATATTAAGGTCATACCATATTTCGTTTTCGCATATTCGGGCCTTGTTGCTTTTTCTAGTCCAAAGTGCTTTTATAATTCTAAAAAAGCGGTTAAAAAGTTTCGCTTTAGTAAACATGATTAGAATTGGTGCCAGCTACACTTGTGTACCATGCGTCATATAAAATAGTTTTTTATTAATTGATAAAAATATTTATCTACAGCAACGCCTTAAATAAAGTATATGTATCTAGTTTTAAGTAGAAAAAGATTTATCAGTGTCATAATAGAATACGATTTTTCTGTTCACTGACTTCATCTCCGACCTCATTTCATGCGGGTTTTAATATAATATTAACTAAGCTTAGTAGCTTAAGCAGCTGAACAATCTTTTTAGAATTAAAGGTTTACTAGGTCCTATAAAAACTTTAGATGCTAACTTTTAAGTTCTGGTAAGGTAGCCATAAAATGTATACATTTTAGTTTATATGTTTCTGTTGATGTTAAGTAATATCTTTTCAAAAATCGGATCTCATACTTTACAATTTGGTTATATAAATTGTTTTCCTGGCTGGGTGTGCATTTTTAGCTAAAAATAGAACCATCTTTAATTTTTACTATTAACCAGAATGTCTGCCGGTTTTAAGCAATAACTAAACTGTTATTAAGTTCTTGATTTCTAAAGGTAAGTCTTATATGGCTGTCTCTAAAATGTATCATTGATAGATTTAGTTAATTTGATTCAATGTATTGTAGTAATACAAAATTGAATAAAATCTTTAAGTTATATGAATCCCTTTAACAAAGTTAAAAGTATATTAATAATCAAAATACAGCTCAGCATATTTTCAAATTTTCATTTTACATTAATCGTTAGTTTTTATAAAGCTTAATTTGTTTAAATCTACCACTACATCGTTGAGTGTCATACTTTCAAGTAATCTAGTATAACGCCATATGCTCCCATGAACACTGTCACGCTACCCGACGCTGCATTTTTAAGTCTACTTTCAAGTTCTATTAGGGTAGGCTCATAAATTCTACTAAATTTGTCTGTTTACTTTACTTAAATTGGAACTTAGCTTGTCAACTTGTAAAGACCTATCCTGTTCTTATAGTTCTTTACATTCCCCAAGAATAACATGAATTAGCTCTGTGAATTAAGTAGAATATGCTTTTTTGCTTGAAGATACGCTAATTATTAAGCTAACCCTTGTAGTTATGAGATGATTTTTTAGACTTTCAACATATAAGCTACTTTGTTTATGATTTTTAACAGAGCTATGACTGCTGCTAAAGATTTGTTTGACTGATAAACAAGAATATCTCTATACTATGGTTTTTATATCTACCAGCTAATATTACCCCTCCTAATAACTAAGCCAATTTTTCTGACTTATCCTCCCTATGTAAAGCTTTACCAGAAATTGATAAGTATGCTAGCTATATATAGATTAACACTGATTGTTTACACTGCAAACTTGGCATGCATTGATTACTTTAATGAACCTTATGCTTCAGCAATAGTATAATCAAACTACTGCAGCACCTATTAGATCTATGCTAATATGCTACCATCCTTTTTATAACTATGAATATCTTTTTAGGCTTTAGTAAGTCTTACTTTATATAATATATTTTATAACAGAAACCAAACATTGTACATTGCAGCTGCTACAAGATTATCAATCACCTCTTTCATCTCCTTAGCTAGCATAAAAGATCAAGAACTAAATCTTTCATAACTTTACTAAACTATAATTAGTTATTTAGATACTAACAAATGGAAGCTGTAATTTGTTGAATGAGATGTAGCATATGGCAAACACAGATATGTTACATTCTAATGATTCTTGTATCTAGATCTACCACTTACATGTAATAATTATCTATTGCTAAACTAGCTATTAGATAGTTATAATTGTTAAAATTTTAATGAAAAATTCTATACTTGGATGATAAAGACTTGGACTACATTTTTCTGATATTTTTTAATACCTTATCTTAAATTTAATTTTAAGGGTGCTACAAGCTGCTTCCACTATCACCTTACTGATGAGATGCCACTGCCAAAGCTATCATAACTTCCACTGTAACATTTATAACATTTTATAGATTAATATAAGTTTTTGCACTCTGTTTTACTTAAGAATTACTAAAAACAAAATGTTATATATTATCATTCTCACATGTGCTATAAGGCATGCAGTTAATTATGCTTTTTTAAAAGTTCCTATATGTTTCCACTATCATAGTATCTTACTACAATCACAAATCTACCCCAGATTTGATTATTTACCTATTTTGATTAAGCTGCCTAGTATGCAGTTTTTTTCAAACTGGTAAGATGTCTGATAAGTCAAAACTTCTTCTCTTTTAAATTTATATTATATCAAATAACCTAAAACTTAGCTTATCCTTTCTTTTGTCTTATCTGTATTATGTGCATAAAAAGTCTCCTGAACCCTTTACCCTAACTAACATAAAAATCTAGAATTTCTTCAGTAGTAAAATAGCTTACTCCAAGTCTAAATTGTACTAAACTATTAAAAGTAATGTTGCTTTTCTAATAAATGATATTTTAAGTTATTGTCAGACATTTGGCAAAACAAGAATAGATTTGGCTTCCACTGGGGGTAAACCATTGCCCACAATAGCATCTATAGTCTGCATGGTTTTTGTTATTCTGAGGATTTGTGAGTAGGATAGGCTCAGAGAGGGGTGAAGATAGTATTGGTATACAAACATCAATCCTATTCTGACCATTAGACTAAGAATCAAGAACAGTTTTACCCATGCCTTTTACAATAAGGAGAAACCATTTTGTGTAGGTGGGGTTTTTTGTGCCTGCCATTCTTGATCAGGCTCAAAGTCAGGATTGGTCTAAATGTGCACCTGGTAGTGGGGTGCAGTTGCCAAATCTCCAATTTTGAGTCTGACAGTATTCTCTTTGATTTACTATTTTGTTGCAATGTATTTTCTAATTTGGTCATGAACATGATGGATCAGCTTGGTCATTTTTGCACTAAGCACAGGGCAGGGATCATTTCTGCATACACTTGGGCAGTAGGTTGTAGGTGCAGCTCCCTTAGTTTCTTTAGCTCCCCCATTGAAGGATGCTATTATGGAGAATACCAGGGAGACAGCCACTGCCATTATTGAAATTAATGAGTGGGAGCCCTCCATTAGCCATAGCTGTTTCATTGGATGTGGAAGAATCTTTAAGCTTAAAAAAACTAAAATTTTTTATTTTTTGAATTATTAATTTATCAAGGAAGGTAAAAGGTAATTAAGCACTTTATTGTAGGTAGAGTGTGGGTTTTTATATTAGTATGGGGTGACTCAGACTTCTATGAAAACAGGACTGCAGTCAAATATTCCCCAGAATTTCAGGAATTTGTTCATAGTTGTCTCTTAAGTCTTTCATCATTTTCAAACTTTGCAATTAGATACAACAGATGGCTTTTTAACGCTTTGACTGGAAGGTTATTGACAACTTTTTTGAGCATCAAACTTTTTTTTAACATTCTTCCCCAGGGTTGCTTCATCTGCAATAGTTTTTTGTTTATCACATCTGAGGGGTTATTGCTTTACTCATTCAGGTACTATTCCCTTGATTAGGCGTGGAGATTTCACCCCTTTCAGAAATTTGATCATGATTTACTAGTATGATTGCAATTCTCTCAGCAATTGTCCCTGATCTTGTCTATATATAACTCACAAGATTAACTATGATAAAGGGGTTGGGGAGCCTTATGGCTTGGGGTTGGGGCAAGCAGATTCTAGTGGGGACCATCCACCACCCATCAAGGGTGTGGCCTAAGTCCACTATCTTATTTAGCAGTAGTGCTTGGAAGACATTCTCTTTATTTTGTCCAAAAAGAGGTGCAATGTCCTTTTTATCCAAAAATCTGTGGCAGACCCTTACATTACTAGTTTATAAAAGTACAGGGTTTACTTCACCTCAGGGCCTTTACCTATATGTAGGTTTTGTGCGGTAAGGGAAGTTTGATGGCTGTGATGCCAATAGGCTTGGGAGGACTTGAAGGTGTTATTGTATTGGGTCTTCAGGCATAAAAGTCCTCAATCAGCTCTCTGCAATTGGCACAGTTTCTAACAGGGATTCATCTGTTCACATATACCAGGTATTTTCTATACCATCTGGTATTGTTTTTCCCATTTGACCCTCCAATTGTCTAAGACTGTCTACACCTCAGATTATGAAGCTCCTTCTGTCAGTATTTGTTTGACCCCAGCTGGCTTCTAAACTTTGAAGGGAGACATTGCATAGGCATGGAATTCCATATAGATCTTTCAATAAAGGGATAACTCACGTGGAAGGACCCACTGGGCAGAACTTTGGTGATGGAAAAGAGGCTGGCCCTTTTTCATGGCAACTTTCAGCATGGTATCTTGATAGGGAGATTATTTGTTCCCACCCTCACAAGATTGCCAACCTGATAGTTCAGGGCTGTGCGGCGTTTTAGTTACCAAATTATTTGGCATCCTTGACAGATTTCTTCAGCTGCTTCTGCACTTTTTGATGTATCTTTCAGATGTGTTCTGCAAAGCATCCGCCGCAAGGATGTCAGAGCATATATGAGGGCTGATGATAAACGTGGGGTTGTAGCCTAGGTTGGCATATTTTGGCAACATCCCCATTGACACATGGATGGAGTTAATATATGTGAACTGAGCTAGTGGGAGATAATCAGCCTAAGTGTCCTGGGTGGCAGTAGCATAGCAGTGGAGGTACTTTATAAAGTTATTGGTTGGTCCTCTCCATTTGTCCATTGGATTAAGGGTTTTATGCAGCTGACAGACATGGTTTGTTTTCTTGCTGCCTCATATTAAGTGTTCCAGAAGCTTGAGGTGAACTGGGGACCTCTATCACTTAACACTCCTTCTAACTTCAAATGTGGTGAAAACGTGGGACATAAATAGCTGGGCCATGTCCTTGCCATGGTTGTTTGTAGACATGGGGTAAATGTAGCATATTTCATAAATCGTTTTATGACATCATAATTGTTCAAATCCCCACAAGGTTGGTATGCCTATAATATAGTCCACCAATAATGACGTCAAGGGCCCTGACGTCTATTGGAGTGGGAGTAAAAGTCCATGGCTGCTCTTCCTGTCTGGTCTCATTCATGCACAGATGAAACAGCTTTATACCCATGTGTCACATCCTTTATTATATTGTTTCAGTCATACGCCTGCTTTATCAAGGTGATGCATTTTTACGCTGGGTGGCCCATGATTGATAGTTCATTATGTTCCCTTATGATTCAAGGGCGTAGAACTTTGGGTACCCATACTTGGTTGCAGAATGTAGACTACCATCTCCTTTTGAGGAGTACCATCTGGAGGGGCTTTTCCCTGCTAGTATATTGTCTCTCAGGGCTTGTACTTCTGGGGTTTCATTTTTGTCATTTAGCATGGCCTCTAAGAGAAACTTCAGTATAAATCATTGGGGTTGTTTTGAGGTATTGGTTAGTGAAGGGGCTGTGGGATTGGCATTTGGTTTGGTCATTTGCTTGATGGGCATCTTTCTTGGATTTGAGGAGGGGGTGATAGTAGTGAAAACAGCTGATTCTGTTAGGGGCTCTACCAGGACTTGTTTAGAAAGATCACCATGACTAGTTCAGTGTCTTACAAAGGGTTAGGTCTGACTGACAAGTTTTTGCTCAAGATGTCTGGTATTCTGTGCATCAGCCCTCTTTCAAACTCATATTTGAAGTCAAAATTGAGGAGGTTTCAGTGCTTCTGGTTTGCCAATGCACCAGCTTCTGTGGTTTGTGGTATTATGCCGGTTATTTGTGGTCTGTGCACACTGTCACCTTGTATTTTACTCCATGTAAACTTTTCAGGTTACTGAAAAGGTTCAATGTGTGCGTTGATGATTGTTGATATAATAAATGAATAGATTTACAATAGTATGAAGACTATTGTCCTAGTTGGCTCTTCACAGCCAAGTTGAGTAAGTCTTTAAAGCTAGAAAGGTACTAACTCTCATCCTTCTGATGCTGGAAGGTGATTGAAATCTTCCAGAAAACAGGAAAATCCTATCCCATCAACTCTTCCTCTAGAGTTGGAAACTTCTGGTCCAAGGGAGCTTCTCCCTTCCTCTATTAACACAAGAGAAGGTTAGAACTTGAAAGCAATATATAGACAAAGGAAAGCTATACTTCCAACTCTAATCCCAAGAGAAAAATACAAAAATATATAACAGTCTAAATACTAGTATGCTTATCAAATCTGCTTTAAAAATAAAGATTTATATAAGGGAAATGCAATGCCCAACTTTTATGTTGGTGCTCAATAGAAACTGCAGCAAGTGACAATGAATTAGCCATCAGGAGTTATCCAAAAATGATTATTGCTTCATCATCTTGTTGGGATTCCTACCAAGATTGTAGATTCAGATAAGTCAGCCAAAGAAAATTGATCTTAATCCAATCAAATAACCCAACCATTTTTTGGGAGATAATTCCCAGCAAAATTCACTGGCTCTCTAAGTCTGGGATTGACCCCAACTTATGCAGTTAACTATTGCTCCCTCAGAGATTCCTAATTTTGGGGTTCACACAAAATCTATATGGCGAGTGCAGCCTATTCACTAAGAAAACTAGCCTGCCGCAGAATCCTCAAGTCATTATCATCATAGATCTTAGATTGGACTGCTTGGAGATTTACCAAAATACCTCCCTGATTTCACTTATATTATGGATTCTAAGCTAGTGAATTTTACTCTCTCTCTTTTCAATCTTTTTTAGAGTGAAATTTGGACAATACATAATAAGAATTACCTCTCCAGACAAAGTATCTGGAATAAAAACTTTTATGATTAAGAAAAGTAAAATGTATAATCTAACATCCAGGAGCTTTGTATCCCCTGGCCTCAAATAATTAATGGATATGTGGTATCACACCTGTGGTACCAAAAAAATGGTGCTCCCTTCCAGGTACATACCAAGTTCATGGTGAAGCTATAAAAATAAAAAATAAAATAAACAATGGACAATAACAATTTGGCTTTGGAAAATGCCTCAGATTGTGGAGCCGCCAAGCTCAGCAATTGGGAAATCAATATTCACATAGGAGTTACAGTGGCAACCTGTGACATTCTATTTACCCTTTCAATGGAGGTGACCCTCCACGCTCCATCTTCAGGACAATATAACTTACTTATCAGAATTCGCTGAGGCTCTTTGGCTCCTTTTACCTGAGACCTTTGTTCTTGGAGACTGAGCTTATAGAAGACCATGCTCTTGCTGAGCCAGCCCCTATGATGATATTGGATCAAAGTTCTTTGCTTAATATAGATCTGGTTGGAGCTGGATGTATGGAACGCTATCTGCGTCACTTTGTACATCACACCTTGTACAATCTACTCCAAAATGGCTGGGGTCCATCATCAGGAGTTACTCCGCCACTTGCAGCAATTGGAGACAATACACTTGCAGCTCCTCCAATTCTACCAATCTGCTTCCCAGTTCAGCAGTGAAAAATGAAATACTATATTGGAAAATTGGAAGTTTATTAATGAGATCCAAGTTGTGTTAACCCGTTTGGATCAAGGAATCATGAGTTTTTGTTCAGACAGAACTCACTAATCAATTTAGTCAACTAGAGGTCATTGAACATAATCAGATCATAGATTCTACCCATGAAGTACAAGATGAAATTGATAACTTTATCACCTCTGTGGACGAACACCTCCATACATTGGAGAATGAGATCTATGAAGTACATGATGGCAAGAATAGCCTCCATTCTTCAGGAACACAAGGATTTCCCGGTGAGCATGGACCCCCAGTTATGATGGGCGTGATGGTGAATGAGGACCCCCTGGTCATGACAGACAGGATGGTAGAAGGTGCCCCCTGGGCCAAGAAGATCTCCAGGACCCAGTGTTGACCTAGAACTCCCTGATGAACGCCTCCAGGCGTAAATTCAAAAAAAGTAAAAACCATGATGTCCAATTAGAATGCATTTCCCAGGGAGCCCAACTCACTCAGGTTGGAGTCCCCTTCATTCCAAAGTTTCCTTAACTGCTCATTATGAGCGCCTTGGAACCTTGGCAGCCCTACCTGCTGTGGCATGTGAGTTAGCAAAGAGTGCTCGCCACCAAACAACGTCAACTCAAACTCCAAGCTGCCAATATCACTTTAAAGAATGAAATGCGGCAATTAAACCAACTTATTGCTATGAAATTGGCTCAGTGCTTCTCATGAACAAGTATATTTAATAATTACTAAATAGAAATGATCTGCAGAGTCAAGTGGATGCGCTTCATCCTCAAATATATTCCCAAGATGCCACTTCTTCTTTAGGTGAAAGTGCAGTACCAGTATCAGTAAAAGTCATTCAGCCTCCAACCCCACAAGAGATACGTTTAAACCTTCTTTTAAAGAAAAGTGCATCCCAGGAAGAAAAGCATCTTCTCTTTCTTCTAATGCTATGAAAGATCTTTGGAAGAAGCAACCAATCATTGATGGCTTCAATGCCTGACAAACTGCTCTAGTTTCATGGCTAAAGACATTATGGTCCCCCATCTAATGCATTGTCATACTTGGACTAACGCCAAGACTTCCTTGCTCCAGGAATTTGGGAGCGACCTAACTCTATACAACCAAAAACAGACCTTCATGGAAATCAGACTTAATTGGGGAGAAACTATCAATGAGTTTGCCCATTAAGAATACCTTAAAGCTTAAATGCTGGTCTCAGGGAGCTGTCTTACATTAGATGATGCTATCACCGCCTTGTTTTTGGCATTTAAAAATATGCTAATATATTACTTTATCTAAAAGTGGTATAATCCAACTTGAAGTCCCTCTTACATACCAAAGAATTTTTTTTGAAATTCCAGCTAAACTACATAAACCCACTGGCCACTTTGTTTTAACAACAATAAGCCCTGGCCTAAAGTGTTAGCCATCACTCCCCTTAAATAATCCTACACTTGAATTATACTGCACCCATTGCAAGAGAACCAAATATACTATAGAATTTTGTCAAGTTCTTCAATGTAAGTTGTCAAAAGATCAGTCAGTATAAAGCAGGAGGCTCCCTATGCTGACAGAAATTGAGTGCCTCAAGACCCTTGTTTTAACTCTAGCTCTATTCCCAGACTTCAGGCTGTTTTGTGTTAGCTGCACCTACAGAAGTTGACGTACCTCTTTCTATAAAGAAAAAAACACCTACAGCTTTCTTATTTTTTATGTTGGCCAGTTACTTAAACAAATTTTGGTGGTCAGCACTTCTATGGAAAGCCAAGCACTGGAAGTTAAAACTTTCAAACGCATTGAACATCCCCAAGCTTGGCTGCAACAGAATCCTCTGCTTGCTTCACTGAAAATCCCTAATGACAGTCTACTAGTTGTTAATTCCCAGTTAAATATTTGGTGGTTTGAGTAGAGGTAGTAGTACATAAGGTTAAAGTCCTGGAGATAATTGATGCTAGTTCCCTGGTTAAAGTTATTTACTCCCAATATATCAAAAGATAAAAATGGCTCTGAACTTGATTCATGATGCAGAACATGGGACGTCTGGTAATCAGTCAACTAAGGCGATAGGAGCCTATTCTTCCTTACCCCTTTGATTTGGGAAACTTTTAATTACCGCCCCCACCATTGCATTAGAAAATGATACTTATGCGTTGCTTATTAAATCCAATTGATGTGGAAATTCAATTGTATCATTAACTATAAGGAAAAGTACCTATCCTTACTAGGGTATCAGATTCCATTAATATTCATACTCCTCATCAAAAGTAAAGGAGCCCCCAAAACAGACATGCCTTCTCAAATACCCATCCTCCAATTGCAAAGTTGATTACCAAGTCTTAGGGGGAAAACTAAGTTACCTTCAGAGGTGGATGCCAAAGATGGGATTCCACTATATTCCCCTCATCCTATCACAATACCCTCTGGCTCACAAGTTATTATAGATTTGGGATTTTAGATTCTCATCCCTTTTAATCAAGTTTTGGAGCTAATTGGACACCCAAACCCTTCCATCAAGGAAGCGTTGAACTTCCCATGGATTCTGTTACCAGCTATGAGACATCTATCTCTATCTTATTAGGGAATTTAAAAAATTATACCCTCCAAGTCCCTCAGCATGAACCTATTGCTTATGTAAGACTATGTACCATTGAGAATATTGCTGATGTGAGTGGTTTTGGCTAATTACAGGTTTTAGGATTTGATTCCTTACCCACCATAGCTCTGGTCAAAAGCAAGATTGGAGATAATCTTACCCCTAACAAATGCCAGAATGCCAAAGACCTCATTGAGGAGTATCAGGATTCTCCCTGGATTAGGTAAAAGCCTTGTCCAGGGGAAAATCGATATAATTATCCAAAGGGCATATTTTGTAGATGTCCCATTAATTTGAGAACAGAGTTCAATTTGACCAGAATACCAAATTTGAGGCTTTGCCTGAATTATGCTGGATTCAGGGAAAATGTACATTTCCTAATCATTATCTAATCCCTATCCACTCTTTATCTATTCCCACTTATCCTAGTATTGTAACTTTCCTACAGGTCCCATGACACTACCCTTAAATATCCTTATTCCTATCCTTATAATCCCTATTCCTATCCTTATATTTTGAAGCACTATAAATAGTGCTAAATTATTCTAAATAAACTACTTCTCACCTAAAGTCTTATTTTATTTTACTTAACTTAATGGAAACCCTTTTGTCCAAGGCTGCTAACTTTGAAGCCTAGCCTTCAGATGATCGTGCCACCAATGATTCCTCTCTGGTGGCCCAACAAAATGGTGCTCCCTGCCAGGTCGATTCTGAGTTGCACCATGAGGATATAGCCTCAACCTTGGATAAAAAGAGTTATCAATCCTCAGCAAGCACTATGGACCCCAATCTTATGACCTTTCTCCTTTGGAACGGCAAAGATGCAGTAACTGTGGGAAGCAATTTCACCAAGAAAATCTTCAAATATTCTGAACTATAAGGTCCTGTACATTTCAAATCACCTAGCCAACTTAAGCCCTTGCTCAACTTATTTGATACGCCTGCTATAAATAAATCAAAAATTAAAGAGCAATATAGCCAACATCATAAAGTGAAGAGATTGAATAAGGCAATACTTTATTGTGAGAAGAGGGCCAAGAGCTACAAGTATGCATGGGACTGTTACCAAGAAGACACTTGGAAAAGCATCTCACAGGGAAATCCAGACTGGCCCCTGGGATACCTCATCAGTTGTGAGAAGCTACTCTGCAAATTTCTTTCCAGATTGGGCCATTATAAAAAGAAGCTGACCAAATTGATGCTTATTCTTCAGTCAAAAAGCAAAGATCAAACAAATTTGAATACTCAGAATTTAAAAACAACAAATGATTTTAATACTAATAACATTTATTTAGGCAACCAAAAATTGATTTTCCACAATGACATCAAATACCAGTCTGATTTAGTGAAAGAAATCAGAACAAATTTTATTAAGTGTTCAGAATTAAAAGTGCCAAACATCAATCTGGGCAAGCATCCTCTGAGCAATTGGACCAATCAATTTGGGCCAACAAGTCAAAAGTTAGCTTCCAAATTTGATGTAGGCAACAAGCTGCAGGAATTTTTGGGAAGCCCCAAAAGCAATTGGTGCGACGATGTACTTCAAACGCCAGGCAAAATACCTGGGACTTACCTTTAAACTATTGAAAATAAGCTTGATGACTCATTTCCTGTAACACTACCACTTTCTGACTTCGATGGCGCCCCTCCAAAAATTGGACCAAATATTACTAAATTAAAGTATCAAAATTACCTGGTTCAGCTCTCAGATTTGGATAGCGCTGATCCCACCAAAAATGAGAGTCCTGAAAAAATGAAGCTCACTAACTCCTTTCTAACTATCCTTCCACTTTCCAACTTTGATGGCGCCCCTCCCAAAATTGGGACACAAATTCCTAAAGCAAAAACTCTGGATTACCTGGTTTGACCCTCAGATTTGGATAGCGCTAATCCCAACAAAAATGAGAGCCAAGAAAAAGCGAAGCTCAACAACTCCTCTTTGGCAACGCTACCACATTTTAACTTTAGACAGCTCCCCTCCAGCAATTGGGCCTAACATTACAAAAATGATTGCTGATCCTGAAAAAACCTGCTGGCATTTTGGCCTATCCTATCAGCTGCTGCCTAAGTTAGAGATGCTGATCATCTGTTTCAGGTGCAATGAGCTTTGCCACGAGGTGCTCAACAACATATTTGCGCCACATCAGAAGTGGGTTAGTGAGGAGAACCTGCACGAGAGTGAGAAGGATCACTTCAAACTCCATCTCAACCTTGAAACTGACAAGCACACCATTGCCCTCTTGGATCCCATTGCCAAGCAGATTTCCAAGATGGTGCCCGAGGAGCTGGCTACCTTTTGTCTGCCATCTGGTCTCAGTGGGCACTTGACAACCATCTGCAGGTATGTTCCCTATAAGCTTTATGATACTGAGGTGAATGAGCACCGCTGCAATAACATAGATGTTGCAGCCACCAATATCTTCAGCCTCATGATCCTCTCCAAATCAAATCACCCCTTGGCTGACCATATCAAGCTCTACTTCCACAACTTCCCCATCAGCACCACTGACCTGGACTGCATCAAGTATGAGGCTCTGTACATCCTCAAGCTTGAGTCTCCATTTTACTATAACCTTCAGGTCACAATTTACTCCCCTAGGACAAGGCTTGGGGAGGGCGTTGTTGGGATTCTCTCTAGCTTAGGTGAAAGCCTTGTCCAGGGGGAAAATCAATATAATTATCCAAAGGGCATATTTTGCAGATGGCCCAATAATATGAGAACAGAGTTCGAATTCAACCAGAATACCAAATTTGAGGCTTTGCCTGAATTATGCTGGATTTGGGGAAAATATACATTTCCTATTCATTATCTAATCCCTATCCACTCTTTATCTATTCCCACTTATCCTAGTATCAGGACTTTCCTACAGGTCCCATGACACTACCATTAAATATTCTTATTCCTATCCTTATAATCCCTATTCCTATCCTTATATTTTGAAGCACTATAAATAGTGCTAAATTATTCTAAATAAACTACTTCTCACCTAAACTCTTGTTTTATTTTACTTGACTTAATGGAAACCCTTTTGCCCAAGGCTGCTAACTTTATAGCCTGGCCTTCAGATGATTGTGCCGCCAATGATTCCTCCCTGGTGGCCCAACAAGGAGTATGGCAATATTTTTTCTTCAGGACAAAGTAACTACAGGAAAATGTCCAGGTAATCACCAAATTGAGAATGAGTCTCACCCTTCATTCAAATCCCATCCATATCAAAAATCAAAAATGGAGGAGGCTCAAGTGGCCTTAAAGTTACAGCAACTATTGAGGGCCAGTCTTTTAGTGCCTTCTAAAAAGCCTATAGGATTTCCCACTCTTGTTAATCTGGAAGAAGAATAGTGGCCACGGTGTTATCATGGATCATTGCTGCCTCAATTCTATCACCTGAAAAACAGCTATCTATTGCTGCATTTAGATACTAATTTACATTTGATGTCAGGGTCCCACTATTTCTTGGCTATTGATATTGCCAGTGGGTACTGGCAAGTCATTTTGTCACTGGAAGATTGGGAAAAATGTGCTCTCATATTGAGTGAATAACTATTTGAGCCCATTTAAATGCTGCAGGGTTTATGTAACGCCCATGCTACCTTCCAATGCGCCATGGATGGACTCCTAGAAGATTTAAAACTTTCCTTCATGCTAGTTTATCTGGACAATATTACCATTTTTTTGAGAACCTCTACCAAACATTTAAATCACCTCAGGCAAGTTTTTCAGCTGTTACGTCAATCCTCGTTAAAACTAAAGTCATCAAAATGCTCTTTTTTCATAGTAGATGGATTTTTGGGCTATAAAGTAAGTAAAGCCGGAATATTCCCAATGGACAACAAGGTCTTAGACTTTTCTAAGATGACCATCCCTAAATTTTCTACAAGATGTACAAGTTTTCTTAGAAGATGGTGGGATATCATTGCCAGTTTATCCCCCATTTTGCAGACACCTCTGAGCCTCTAGTGTATCTACTGAAGAAAGGGATACCCTTTCAGTGGAAGGAAGAGCAACAGCAGGCCTTCAACCTGCTATGTGTCTCTCTCCCACTCTTTAGTACTTATTCACCCAAACGTTTGATACACCCTTTTCCCTTTTACCAATGCTAGAAATATAGCCATTGGAGATATCCTATCTCAACATTACAAAAACTTAGTGGACCATCCTATTGCCTACTATAGAAAGACCTTATCCAAAGCCAAATGCAACTATAGTGTTACAGAATGTGAATGTTTGGTGGCCCTAGTGGCTATTAATAGTTTTTGACCTTATTTTTATGGGAAACATTTCACCATAATTACTGAACATGCTTCCTTGAGATGGCGCCAGAAAATGAAAGACTCTGAAGGTAGATTAGCCTGATAGGCGTTAAAACCTTCAAAATTACGACTTTTATTATTCACCAACCTTGGCCCATGAACCAAAATGTGGATTACCTATCATGGCTTCCCATATTAACTTTAACTGACCATGAGGAGGATTGTCTTTTAAAACTTTCTAACAATTGCATTTATGGAAGGAAGAATTACTGACCCTTCAATAGGTTTAGAGAAGATATTGGCAAATCTTCGAGTCAAGGAAGGCCAATTGTGCAAACTTGAGTCCAGAAAAGTGGGTACCATATGTATGACCTTTGGCTAAACTGACGTCATATTTGAGGGACATTGGCAAGTCAGCCAAAGGGGAATCTGGAAAAAATTACCAATGGCTTAAACAATAATGTTATTGGCAAGGAATGCTTGTTTCAATCCAGGATGTATTAGAGCTCTGCCTGACATGTAAATGTCAAGATGGACTTGATCCCCAATCTCAACACCCAGTGGTTCTATCCTGTAAACCATTCCTTACTATTAGCATTGGTGTTGTGGGGCCTCTCCCTCAAGCCTCTAATGGCCATCAGTTCCCCATTATAGCTGTGTACTATTTAACTAAGTGGATCAAAGCAGTATCTTTACCCTCAGTTTCAGCAAAGGCTACCGCCACATTTTTGTATTATCAAATTATCATCCAACATGGGTGCCCTAACATCATTCTTTCCAATAACAAGAAGAATTTATAATTGAAGCTGGTTGTTGAAGTATTGGCCTAATTCAGATGGGATGGGTCTTCTTCAGAGATAAGCTGTAGTATTAAGCGGCTATTGTATGGAGACAATAAACCAGATGGTGACAGTAGTTAAGGTATAAACTCCTTAAAAATGACACTTCAAGGCTGTATTATCCTGCCATTTACTTGTACAATGGCTTGCTGCCATGGTCCTTCTGATCCCAAGTAATTCCATGATGTAATACAATGAAAAAGTATTAATTACAAAAAGTTTGTATATTGAACTATCAACTTTTTATGATAAAACATTCTTTTTATTTGTAGGAGATTAGGGATGATTCATAGGGTTCAATGTTAACCACACCTCATCCATGACACCTCATTCCTCATTGGCACTTAGTTTTAAGATCCAATGAAGGCTTCTGAGGGTTTAAAACTATGAGGCTCTGCAGTAACTCAGCTTGGCCTCATGGTCATTGTCTAACTGACCATTGTTTCAAGACAGAAGTTTCCTCTGAAGCATCTGAAAATATCTAAACCATCACTTTTCTCAATCAACTGTAGCACATATTAAGGCAATTTGTACCACTATTTAGTAACTAATTTGATCAAAAACTTGATTGGCATTAAAAACTAATTTCACCATAGATAAAAAAGCCCATGAGCATGGGTGATTAAGTTGACTATTTTTAAATCTGACTTAATTAACAAAGTCCACAATCCCATGTCATCTAGTTGAATATATATAAAGTGGAATTGCTAGGCCGTGGAGCCCAAGCTTTGCATAAACTTATAATATTTTTGATCCATAATCACTGATATCTTTGATATAATCCATAATAAATTAGGCATAAGCTAATATTACTATGTCCCTATTAAATTACTTGACAATTAGGTCCAGTCAACTACTCAAAACTTTTCCGCCTTGACTGGATAAAAAGTGGCGGGTACCTCCTTTATTGGTCATAAGGTCCAAATTCTTGTAATTTTCTAAAATATGAGTGCTATGTCAGTAGCCTTCCAGCCTTGGATAAGCGAGTCTTCTTAAAATCGAGCATTTCATTGCATCATGCTATGGTATACTCAGGCGTTTTGCCTTCAATCTTTCAGGCTGGTTAAACCAGCTACGCTTCAATGGTACCTGAAAGTCCAACTTTGCATCCCGCTGTAGATTCAACGATAATTAATGAACCCAAACAGGCCCCTTGACTTTTAATTATAAACAAATAACATACAGATAGTTCAAGTGTGATCCTCACTTGACCATCTCCTTAGCTCTTTGTGCTTCTGAAACCAATCAGCCAAAAGAAACCCTCATTTGGCATTAATTCACTTCATATGGGGATCTTGTTCCCAACTTCCTGCTCTCACTTTTTCAAGTCTTTTCTTCCTCCAGTCTTACTACTTCCCTTCATGCAGGAAGTTTAGCTTCATCAGGTTTTGAACTCAACTTGATGTCAGAACTTGTAGAAGCCTACTTGTCATCCACACTTGCCTCCAAGCCTGAGGTTGCCTCATTCAATAAATTTTGAGACTAAACAGGCTCTTCTTTTTGATAGCTTGGTGGCTAGGCTTTGGTGCACTCCCGTGGCATTTCATACCAATATTCACGTCATGTTGGCCTCAAAAGTCAGTTTTTGAAAGATCGGTGCATTCTTGTAATATATTGAGCCCTTTGTAAAAGCCTTGCGAAAGGGCTTCCTGAAAAATACATCCCCAGCTGGCTCTACTGGGCACATGCATTCACTTTCCTCCTTCCTCAATTTACACCAAAACTGTGCCCAACATTCACAGGGTTTTAGACAAGGCCCATTTGCAGATGTTTCGCACAAAAGAGTTCCTCCCCCAATTTATCATTATCTTTAAAGCCTTCTTGCCAACTTTGTCTTCCTTTCTGCAGCATTTTCTCTAGAGCCAAACCTTTCTCGCCTGTTTCAAAGTCCCTTCCAACGGTCACTTCCTCTAGATTGATGGCCTTTTCTAAGCCAACAAGGCCAGAATACCTGGCGCCAAGACTTTTGGGTTTGGCGCATCTCTGACAGGGTATGTACAGTTGAGACTTATATGAGTTTCGCATTTCTCCTATACTGCTACAGGCTTCCCTGGTTCAATCTCACTCTCCTCCTCCTAAAAAAAGGTCATCCAGCCTTAGTAGTGATGAGGCCTCAAAAGTTAGGAATTTAACTTTTATATTTTTAATTGTTAAATACTTCTCTCTCCTTTTTCCTGTATACAATCTATTATTTTTTTGCTATTATTCTTTATAATACAAACAAAGGAACTTAGCTTGTACTTGATTCACAACCCAGCCGCCTTAATTCTTAATGGTATATACATCTTCAGATAATTTCTCCAATATAATAATTGGACCTTCTCAAAGAAAGGCCAGCTTGTGCGCACAGCCTGCACTATGAGTGTCACAATATACTACTGAGCCTCTTTCCTGAATTTTAGACACTGTAGCCCATTAGCATTCTCATAGCTCTTCTGACTAGTATTTTGATTAATTGCGTTTTGATAGACTTCAGATTGTAAATTGATCAAGGTCTTTATCAATTTATCAACATAATTTTTTGGGGCAAAGTTCCTCAGTTGAATTGAGTACCAAATATAATAATGGAGGTAGAGCGTGCTGTCTACCATACAGAAGTTAAAACGAAGAGTGTCTCATGCTGCTGTGATGTCCAATACTGTATGCAAATATAGTATCACTAATGAAAATAGCCCATTGCAAAGTTGATGTGGCTGCGTTTTTATGCAATATACCAACTAGAGTGCCATTCACTCATTCTACTATATCATTAGTCTTGTGATGGTATGGTGTTGACAACACTACCTTGATGGACATGAAATCATTCAACCGTTGCACCATCTGAACAGTAAAATTTGTGCCATTATCCATCAAGTTCTTCTGGGGCATTCATACTTATAAATATCAAATTCTATAATAAGCTTGGAAGTAGTCAAGGCCCTGATGTCTCAAATTGCTTTTGCTTTCACCCATTTTGTCATATGGTCAATATCAACAACTATGTATCTGTTGCCTAGGTTACTCAGAACAAAGGGCCAACTACACAATTGACAGATATTTCAGGCCCAGTCAGGTTTAATCAATCAATATTTCACATCTGACTCCATAGGCTTTGCGATTTGGCATAAATGTCATTTATTGAGTATGTCTTGGATATTGAATTGCATAAAATATCAATAGTAACTAAATTAAATTAATTCTAGTTTTTTGTCATTTCTCTGTGCCCAACAGCATTGTGAGATTGTGTAATAATCTACATTTGGTCTGAAGGTTTTGAGAAAAATTCTACGTTATCCCTCAGGCTTAAGTTTATATAAAACTCCACTTCAATATTTAGAGTCAGTAAACACTTTTTTATCGCCTTTTGTACTTCAGGTGGTTCATCCCCATACTTTTGAGCAACCATTTTTTCATGAAGCTTATTGGCCAAACTGCTCAGGACAGCTACAATGGGAAGTCACAATAGTCTATATTCATTTTGATGGGCAGCTCCAGCTCTATGAATTATTTTCATAGTCGTACACCTGTAGTTTCAGAGTTCAGTGGGCTAACCGTCTCTTAGGCTCCTTGAGATTGTGAAGCCAGCGTAATGAGCTGTGATCCATCACTAATTGAAACTTGATGCCATGAATGTATACCCATAATTGTTTACAAGCGTAGATGACAGCTAAACACTCTTGATAAGTCACCATATAATTATGCTCATGCTTATTAAGCATCCTGATGCAATAATTGACTGGATGCTCCTTGCTGTCATCCCCAACCTGGGATAGAACACCCCCATTTACGGCCAATGATGCATCAGTTTGCATTTTAAAAGGCCTGCTGAAATCTGGATATTGGAGGACAGGAACCATGCTCATTGTGGTTTTCAAAGCCTCAAAAGCTTGCTAACTCTCATCTTCCCAGCAAAAACGAACTCCTCCTTGTTTAAATGGGATATGGGCTCAGTAATCCTTACAAATACTTCTACAAATCTTTGATAGTATCATACAATGCCTAATGATATTTGAACATCCCTCATACTCATCAGAGCTTGCATATTTTTAATTGCCTCCACCTTTTGAGGTTGAGGCCACAAGCCCTTGGAATCAAAGACAAAATTGAGGTATTCCAATTGTTCTTAAAAAGAATATAATTTTCTAGGTTTTATCTTCAGATTGGCTTTCAACAGCTGTTTAAACACTTGTTCAATGTGCTCCAGATGTTCAGAAAACGTCTGCAAGAAGATATTGATATCATATAGGGACCATCTAGTACTAAAAAAAAAAAGATATTGATATCATATATGTAGACCAGTATGCAGGATAATTTAGTGTCCCCCAAAGTTGTGTCCATTCTGCACTGAAAGGTCGCAGGAACATTGCACAGCCTCTGGGAATGTGCATCTTTTGAAAAATTCTTGAGCAATCATCATGCACTTCTCCTGCTTCTCTTGAGGCAGTTCAATTTTCCAGTATCTGGAGATAAGGTCCATTATGATGTAATACTCCAGATCTCCCAACCAGTTCAGTTCATCATCAATTCTGGGAAATGGATACAAATCCTTTTTCATAATGACATTGAGGTGACAATAATTATTTACAACTCAATTGATGCCATCTTTTTTATTCACAAATAAACTGGGCTGGCTCACGGGCTTTTCAAAGGCACAATTATTCCAATTTTCAGCAATTTGTCTAACTCTTCTATAACTACTTCATAGCTAGCCCAGGGGTGTCAGATTGGCCTCATTTTAATAGGCACATGGTATCTGGTATTGACAAAATGCTTTACTACTTTTTTACAGCCTAAATCTTGGCCATCTTTGGCAAAAATTTTGGAGTATCATTCAAACAACTCCAGTGCTTCATCCTTCTGTTGTTCTGATAATCCAATAAAAGACTCTTGGGTAATTACAGCGTGTGCCCTTAGTCCCTTGGTCATTAAAATAAACTTAGATAAATTGCCAAATTTGACAGCTGATTTTAACTCATCCCTTGGAATTAGATATATTAATGTGACTACATGATATCTCTTGACCTTGATACTTTGGATAATCAAATTTGCTAATAGGACATCAATTTCCAGAGCCCTGGTATAAGTATTTCCAGGCACTACGCTAGGTTCCAACTGAGAACACATCTAAGGTGGTATGACTTCCCCATATAGTCCTTCTGGAATATACAGCATACTCTCAGGCCTCATAGTCAGTTGATGAACTGGAGCTAGTATCACATTTTTATTCACTTGTAGAGATATTCCTCAATTTTTGTTTATGGCAGTTGGCATGGGGCGTCTTCAATTTCCCCACTGAATATATCCCACTAGTATTATCCCATTGACATAAGATATATTAATAAAGTTTTAACAACGGCTAGTGAGCTATGTATTATCATGACAATAATGAATAAGGAGTGATTTTCCAATATTTTTAAGATTTTTTTTTAAAATCGCTTGAGATCCCATAAGTCCTTAAAACTATTCCAATTAATATGTCATAATTGTGTTGGGAAGCACTATTGTGGGTGTAGCTACTAAAGCTCCAAATTGTGGCGGCAGGGCGCTGTAAGCTCATTCACTCTTAGTGCTGTTGAGGCCCACAGTCCTGTATTTCCAATTGTGGTCAATGTCCAGAGCAATTTTTAACTTCTTGACCAGCTTTGTGGAGACAATGTTTACAGGCGCATTATCAACAATAGATACAACTATAATCTTGTTGACCAGAATATCCACATAAATACACTCAGATTAATATGAATCAATATAGTTTACTAAGTGGATATGTGAAGAATATAAAGAGTCAAGAGTCTGCTTCAGATTATTTTCAATACTAGGACATTCATTGATGAATGTGTCAATTGGCATCGCTATATTAATTCCCTTCAAGCTTGGGTATCTTCTGCATTGCTTGTCCCCTTGACCAGAGTATTCTAAAGTATGTGTTGCACATACAGTTTAGTGACTACTTCAGAGGCTTCAGGTATGACAACCTTACTCTGAGAGCAAGCTACCTCATGTACATTCATAGAATATTCATTTGATACTAAAATAGAATTTGTTTCATTGGTTTTTAAAGCTCTGTGGCTTGTGTGCTCTTGTCAGTCAGGTAAAACTGGTGCTTTCAGCACAATAGAGCGTCCCACATCTATTGTGCTTGTTCTTTTTCTCCTCCTGCACGTTATCTGAAAGGACTACATTGAGATTATGCTGACGGAATTGGGAACCAAAGTGACCTTTATGATTACAGTTGAGCAAATAATCTCATTCAAAGGGCATAAGGCCTTTGTATTTTCAGTTTGCTCAGTTTTCACAGGCGGATTACTGTCAGTATTTTTATTGGGTTTAAAGGTTTTTCCTGCAGAGGCAGCATGCTCTGATCTGTACCCAGTATTGGGAGGACCATAATTTTGTGAATATCTGCTCAGATTATCAACCAATTTGGACGTCACAAGGTTTTGCACAAAAGCAGGTGATAAAGTGGTTGACAAATTTTGGTAAGGTTGTACTGCATGTTGCAAGGCAATATTAGCGTTAAAGTCACCCATAGACTTTGCGCCTAGGAGTTCTTGAGCTTTTCAATAGAATCAATCTGCAAAGTTGTCAATCAGTTCATCTTTCTTAAAGCAAATATTCATAAACTTAGAATTTCTAGTCAACATTCATTCTGGAACTATAAATTCATGAAGTACGGCCTCTTTGAATTTGGCATAGGTTGGGTTCTTGTCCATGTGAGGCATAATTAGCCCAATGCTCCACTCATCTAAGCAATTGATCACAGTGGCCACTTTGTTGTGGTCACTGGCCTCATACATGGCCATTTTAAAGCGGTTGACAAATGTAGCTACACTTCTATTCTTGTCAAAGCAGGCAGATTTAATAGTTTGTGATTATTTTTTCCCGCTCATGTTATCACAATTACTACTTTGCTGGCTTGAGCTAGGCGTACTAGGGCGCTGAGGCACTGTACCACAGTTTGAGGAATTGGGTTTGCCAAAGCATCCATATTGCTTGGAATTTGTTGATGTGGCCCAGTATCCATCTCAGTAGGTACTTTCTGAAGCTTTGTCCTCATAATATTCGGAAGTATTTTCAGTAAAATGGTTCATGGCACACTGGCATTGCCTGTAATTCAATGCTTGGATTCTATTATTGATTTCATTTTCTTAATTGATATGATTAAAATTTTTAACTTTAGTTTTGCAATTTCCTCATTCAAGCTAGTAGTTTGTAGTTGCAGGACAGAAATCACTTGGTCCTTTTCCTTAATTGATTTCTTATAAATGGCTTAATTCTCTGTGGAGAATATTGTTTGACTCATTAATGGAGGTAATTTCCTCATTAATATTATCATTTAACAATTTAGACAATAAACAGAGTCCTGAATTTTAATATTATCCGCCCGTTGGCCTTCAACATTTGTATGCCTATAGTTGATTTTACTGATGTAATCATCCTTCATCTACAAATTTTGGGTGTTCAGTTATTGATATCAGTCACCAACTTTTATTGTTATGGTTTAATTGCGCCTCCTGGTCTTTGTGATTAAGCCTCATGAACTCTGAAGCATTAATATATGTCTTAGTGATATTTTTAACCTAAGGTTCAGTAACTCCTCTTTCCTCAAAGAAGTTGCCAAAGGTGGGATTCAATCTGTCATTTAGTTCTTATGCTAATTATGATACCCAATCATTAGCCTAAGTGGCTAAATTATAATTCTCCTCAAAACTAGAACGTCCCTCTGTAAAGTTAGTTTGCAATCACTCATTCAAGGTCTGTTCCACCTGACTGGAATTGCGTGAAAAGTTTACTAACTCAGTGATGGACTCATGATGGCAGGCAATGATTATCTGAGAATTTCTGGAGGCAGGGTATACAAATTTGACTAAATATTGGGTGATGTTCTCTATCACAATTAAATTGTTTTGGATTTGAGCTACACTCAATTGGTGATGAGCTAGATATCTCATCACAACACATATTGCTGTTGTTGGTGATAAAAGGATTGCTTGTGTTGTCAACGGTCCCTTGTCCCATTTGATATCTTTTTAACAATTGTTGTAAAAGATGTCCCAGCTCTCATGTGAAATAGGTTTGTCAGGGTAGGTAATAATGGGCACATTGTTTCAGTTAATCTGGGACACAGTCATTTAAGTATTTCCATTGGGCCTGAGTATAGTTTTGAATAATTGATTAGGGTTGCTCACCTGTTTGGAATGGTCATCATATGCGTTCCCAGCCATGAGCGCCACTTGTTGAAGTTTTTACCTACTTCAGATAGGCTGGTTCTTCTTTGGAGATAAGTCAGAGTTTTAAGTGACTATTGTATGGAGACAATAAACCAGATGGTGACAGTAGTTAAGTTATAAACTCCTTAGAAATGACACTTCAAGGTTGTATTATCCTGTCATTTACTTGTACAATGGCTTGCTGCCATGGTCCTTCTGATCCCAAGTAATTCCTTGATGTAATACAATGAAAAAGTAATAATTACAAAAAATTTGTATGTTAAGCTATCAACTTTTTATGATAAAAGATTCTTTTTTATTTGTAGGAAATTTGGGATAATTTATAGGGTTTGATGTTAACCACACCTCATCCATGACACCTCATTCCTCATTGGCACTTATCTAGAAAATCCAATGAAGGCTTTTGATGGTCTAAAACTATGAAGCTCTGCGGTAACTCAGCTTGGCCTCATGGTCGTTGTCTAACTGACCATTGTTTTAAGACAGCACTTTCCTCTGAAGCATATGAAAATAGCTAAAACATCTCTTTTCTTAAGCAATGGTAGCACATATCAAGGTGATTTGTACCACTATTTAGTAATTAATTTTTAAAAAAACTTAATTGACATTAAAAACTAATTTCAACATAGATCAACAAAGCCCACAAGCCTGTGTCATTAAGTCAACTACTATTAAGTCCAAATTAACCAACGAAGCCCCTGAGCCTATGTTATCTAGGCAAATATTATTAAGTAGAATTGCTAGGCCATGGATTCCAAGCTTCACATAAACTTAGGATATTTTGATCCATAATCACTGATATCTAAGATATAATCCTTAATAAATCAGGTGTAAGCTAATATTATTATGTCCTTATTGAATTATCCAACAATTAGGTCCAGTCAGCTACTCAACACTGGTGAAAGATTTAGCTGAACTGATGTGAACCATATAGGTATTATCCACCCCCTACCATCCTGCAACCAATGGAATGATAGAGCGGGAAAATTGTACTCTAACTGCAACCTTCCAGAAAATGGCTATGACTGACCCCATCCATTGGTTCCCATATATTCTTAGTCCAATTCTGCCTATAGGATCAGCTATCATTGAATAACTAAGATGTCAACCTTCCAAGTGTTGTACAGAAGAAATCCCTATCTGCCTTCTACATACTATTTCTGAACAAACCTCCCCTGAAGACCCTGAAGTCACAATGAAAAATATCTTCAATGAAATTATATGACTTCAAACTTGTCCTCCAAAAACCTATTTTCTCTGACTAGTAGAGAAACTACTCAACTTAAAGATAAACATAACTACTGCGCAACTTTTAACCGGGGGAACTAGTTATTTCTACCATCACCAGCCTGGAGGTCATGACAAAAAATTGGGCACCAACTGGTTGGGGTCTTATAAAGTCATGTATAAAGGTGGCAATAGATACTCAATAGTAGAGGTTATTAAGGGTAAGGTAATAAACCGCGTACATAGTCACTTTATTGATACATTCCCCCTCCTACGCCAAGATCTGGAGGGAGGCGTTGTCAGGATCCTACCCAAATTGTAGATTCAGATATGCCATCCAAAAGGAATCAATCCCAATCTGACCAAATAGCCCAAACATCTTTAGGGAATATCCCCAACGAAACTTAATGGCTCTCAAAGTTGGGGATCAACCCTGACTTATGCATTTGACTATTGCTCCCTCAGAGCTTCCTAATTTTGGGGTTCACACCCAAACCATGCGGTAAGTGAAGCCTATTTAACTGAGATAACTAGCCTACTGCAGAATCCCTGAGTCATTATAATTATAGGTCTTAGCTATGACTGCTTGGAGATTTACCTAAACCCCTCTCTGATTCCCCTTATATTGTTGATTCTAAGCTATTAAGCTTTACTCTCTCTTTTTAAACTTTTTTAAAGTAAAAATTGGACAACACATAATAAGAATTACCTCACCAGATAAAGTATCTGGAATAAAGACTTTTTGACCAAGAAGAGCAAATGATACAATCAAACTTCCAGGAGCTTTGGGTCTACTGGCCTAAATAATTAAGGGATATGTGGTATCACACCCATGGTCCCAACACATATTGTCAGATTTTCAGCGCTGATTAGAACATGACCCCACCTGGGTTGAGTATCTGAAAAATGTGTCCTAACGCCTTTTCTCACCCCAGCGGATTTTCCTTATTAAGCTAGCAACCTGCTTAGGTAATGGACCTTTTAACCATTAATAGAAGTTCGCGTTACTTAGAAGGTTAACCTGCAAGTTGCTACCAAAAGCGTTGTCAATGCCTTGCAACTAACAATTAATTCTTAATCACATGGTGAAAAACTCCAATTGACTCATACAGCATAATGAAATTATCAATTGGTAAAATTAATAATCAAACCATTTTTAATTATTTTTGGGGATTCTCCCCAGTAGAACATAAGCAATACTGTGGATTCAAATCCCGTTGGATGAGTTAATATCTCATTAGAAATTATAACCAAAAATAGTTAAATATTCCAGGGACCATCTAGTACTAAAAAATAGTTAAATATCCCATTATAACTCCCACATCCGCTATGGTAATTCACTCCAGCGGAAAAAGCAGAAAAATTTATAATTGATCAAGCTGAATTATCTGGCACACTAAAACTCCAACACATCCCCCCTCTTTACCAGATTGTCCAGCAGTAATTAATTCTCAGAAGCAGTCACTGCTTCATTCCTGGGTCGAGTCAGCCAAAATGGTTTTAAATTTGATCTTGCAGTGTGAATTCTTCTTTTTTCCTTTCTCAATGAATATCTTCAAGCTCCTTTTAATTAGCGTAAATTCACTTAATCTTCTTCTCACTGCTGCCTCCTTAGAGCGCAGTTCTATGGCACCATACCACGCAGAACTTGTATGGTCAATCTCGCTGATAATATGTTCCAGAAAGCCTGTATTCCCTCAGGCTGGGCTTCTATAACTCCATGCTGTTTAAGGTTATTCTCAGTTGGCTTCATCAATTCCTTTGTTTCAAAACTCCCTCAGGCTGGACTCTCTGTTTTTGATCATAGTGAATCTTCTAACCCTCCTTTCTCATGCTCTTAACGGCAGACCCAGTTTTAACATAAGCTGATCCTGCTAAGAGTTCACAGTCCTTTTAAATTCCGTCGTATTTCATCTTCCTTCTCCTAACTAGACTCTGAAAGGTAGTAACTCTCTCAGATTCTCCTGATTGCGGCAAAAAATAAAAAAGTCAACATTACATATGCATTTTTTACAATTTTTTTCTTATTTTTGAGGATAATCTCCTTATAATATATATTTTCATATATATATTTTTCCTTTTGTATATATAATTCTCTTTTTTTGCAATGGACTTACCTATTATCAATAGGTTATAAATACTATTTTGAAACTTAATCAGCAAACTAGTTCAGAGGCCCTCTTTTTTGAACTTAACCAGCAATTATGGCTCAGTGATCCTCTCTTGAGACATAACCAAGACAAATGGAACTTAACATATTATTAGTAAGTTCAGCGGTCCCAAGGGAACATTGCAATTATATTTTAATTAGATCCATAACTTTAATTATTTGGTATGGACCCTGTTCACTATATGACCATCCAAGATGTTTTTTAATATATAGGCATCTCTGAAAGTTTTGAATTACACTTCCAATGGGGCAGGTTGTATATCGAAGTTACAGTGGGTGGATTCTCCAAAAATGCAATGAAATAAATAAGAAAATACAGGTTAAACTTGACCTAATTTTTATTTTTGAAAAGAGGAAATTTTTATAGGCTTTTTTGAGGGTTTGTAGTCTATCAGAGTGAATTAATCTCTGCGCAATCAAATCTTCAATCAGTTGATCAGGATCTGATTGATCATCAACTTTGATAGATTGTGATAGATTGCTCGCTCCTTCTGATGATGTTGGGGGAATTGAGGAAGGGGATTTTTCAGAGATATGCAAATTTGGTGAAATCCTGACACTTACCACCTCAAGATTTGATTACGGTGGAGGATAACTTCTTAAAAACCTAGGATGAATATTATTTAACACAATACCAGTATCAGTATGAACAATCAAATATTCTAATCCTTTTCAAAATATAACTCTATAAGGACCAAACCAATTAGTTCCCAGTTTTTCAGTTCGTCCACCTGGCTGAGAAAGATAATACATAACATAATCTCCAATCTGATATTCAGGTAAGACTGGTTTATGTTGATTGCTTCATAGAGTCTCCCTTTGAGTGGTGGTTTCCATTGAATTCATTGCTTGAGCCTGGAGGCAGATAATCTCATCAGCCAAATTTCTCATAACTAAATCGGAATTTTCTGGGATGCTTTCTTCAAGTATAGTCTGAACACTAGAAGGGACTGAAGGATTCCGCCCATATATACACTTAAATGGGGACATCTTGATAATGCGGTGATAATTTATCCAATAAGCAAACAAGGCACTAGGTAAATAAAAATTCCACCGAGTTGGATCAGTTGAGGCCATTTTCCTTAAAATTGAGACCAAGGTTCCATTAACTCGTTCAATAGCCCCATTTGTGGATGGATTATATGGGACAACAAATCGCTGAGTAGTGTTAAATAATTTTGATAACTCCTGTATAAGCTGCGAGGTGAAATTAGTCCCATTATCTGACATAAGGACCTTTGGACATCCATGTTGGGAAATAATATGCTGATATAGGAATAAGGCTGTAGTCTTAGCCAAAGGGGTAGCAATTGAAATGGCCTCAACCCATTTGGTCAAATGGTCAATGGCCATAATGATATACTGATGACCATGCACTCCTTGAGGAAAAGGCCCTACAACATCAATGCTGACTACTTCAAACGCCTTAGTTGGGGAAATGACTTGATGTTGATAAGTAGGGTTGGTAGTTCCATGACGTTTGCAAGTAAGACATGAGTCAAGAGTCTCCCAAATGAACTCAGTCATGTTGTTCCAATAGTATCAAGTCTTCAACCATTCTTGAGTTTTCTTTAAGCTGCTATGACTGACTTGTTCATGACCTTCCATTACAGCGTGAAACCTGGAGTTGGGATGTAGGAAGGGCAACCACTTAGACTTGACTTTCTTATACAAAGCTCCATCTTGAATCATAGTATCCTTGGTAATTGATTTTAGATAGGCTCAATCCTCTTCAGTCTCTCAATCCCATAATTCCAGTCATCCAATAAGATTATACAAGCGTTCTTCTTTTTCTGGTTCCAAGGTCAGAATAGGTAGTCAGGATAACCCATCCGCATTTTGATGCTGAGCTCCTGAGCGATGAACAATGGAAAAATCATAATTTTGCAATCATAAAGCCCAACGGGCCAACCTCCCATCAGGATCCTTCATATTCTGCAGCCATCATAAGGAGGAATGGTCAGTAATAACGGTGAAATGGGTACCATATAAAAAGGGCCAAAAATGCTTGATGGCCAAAATTACCACCAAACATTCCCGCTCAGTAACACTATAATTTTGTTCAGCCTTTGACAAAGTTTTGCTATAGTAAGCAACAGGATGATCCTTATTTTCTTCATCACACTGAGATAAAATAGCCCCAATAGCGACATTGCTTGCATCCATATGTAGAAAGAAAGGCTTATCAAACTGGGGGTGAATTAGAACAGGTGCCTTCATCAAGGCGGTATGCAGAGAATTGAAAGACTGTTCTTGAGCTGATCCCCACTTGAAAGACACTCCTTTTTGCAATAGATAAAATAAGGGTTCAGCCATATCAGCAAAGTTGGGAATAAATTGCTGGTAATACCCAACCATACTGAGAAAGACTTGAATATCATGTAAAGAAGAGGGAGGAGGCATCTGTTGGATGGCTTGAACTTTGTCTGCAAGGGGTCAAATCCCTTTAGCTGAAACCTGATGTCCTAAGAAGTCCATTTCATTTTGAAAGAATGAGCACTTGGAGGGCTTGAGTTTTAAGGAAGAGCCCCAAATTTGGCTGAAAACTTCTTTTAAATGGTTTAAATGCTCAGTAAAGGTTTTGGAAAACATGGTAATGTCATCAAGATATACCAGAACACAAGTAAGCTTTAAATCCTGGAGCATACTGTCCATGGCCCTTTGGAAAGTTGTGGGGGCATTGCTTAGGCCTTGAGGCATGTGAGTTGGTTCAAACAACCCTTCACTCAATATCAGGGCACACTTGGCACAATCTTCTGGAGACAGTTCAATTTGCCAATATCCACTGGCTAAGTCCATGGCCTGAAAATAGGTGGATCCAGCCAACAATCTAAGAGAATCATCAATCCTAGGTAAGGGATAACAGTCCCATCAGGTAATAGCATTCAATCGACAATAATCCATCACAACTTGATGAGAACCATCTTTCTTCTTAACCAACAACAATGGGGATGCCCAGGGACTATTGGAGGGTTTCAATAATCCAGCCTCCAGCAATTGATTCTTTCCTCCTTAGTAACCTGGGCTTCTTCTACTTTGGATTTACAATAGGGCTTCGCACAGATAGGAAGGTGATCACCAGTTTCAACAGTGTGCACTACACCTTTCATCTTCCCAAAATTGTAAGTATGCCTAGCAAAAATGTCGGAATATTTGTCCAATAATTGAAGCACTTGTTTCTCCTGTTCCTTAGAGAGATGTTTCCTAATAGCAGGTCCCACAGTAAGGATTTCCTGATCACTCTCCAATCCAAAGTCTTGTAAACTCCCAAAGGGTTTAACATCATAGATACAAGATAAGGGTAACAGCTTGACATAAGCAATTGGGTGCTCTTGATCTACCAGTTTTGGCACATCAGTAAGGTTCGCTAGTAAGACAGATAAAGAGCCTGAATAAGCATAATCCAATATTCCAGGACAAGGCAAGAGTTCTTTGGCAGAAGGATTGACAGTGCCCTGGACTTGTAGCAAATGCCCCTTGGGAATCAAAAAGTGCAAAGAAGTATTAATGATCACTTGTGATTTTGGTGGAATAACTAATTTCTCAGGAGAAAAAGTAGGCATTCCCTCTTCAATATCAGCCATGGTAGGAGGTAATTTTACATGAGGATCTTCAACCTGATACTGAAGTGAATAAGACCTTTTAGTTCCTTCTAGCAGACATAACTGACGTCAAGTGGAAGCATGATCAGATAAAAGTAAGGGAACACAATACCCCAAGAGAGACAATGACGAGTCAGGGTAGTTGATAATTCCATCAAATTCTCGTAAAAATTGAGTTCCCAAGAGTAGGTCATAACTCAAATTATCGAGCACAATCGCTGGAATGGTAAAGGTTAATTTCCAAATTTTCAGAGGAAGGGATGAAAAAGCTCCAATAGACCGAGTACTCTGAGGGCTGGCGGTGCCATATTCTTCATAATGAGAAATATTGGGGGTTAATTTGATCTGTTTGACCAATTTGGAGGAGACAACATTCACTGGGGATCCAGTATCTATGATAGCCTTGGCATTGATTTGATTTACTCGGAAATTAATTCGGGTAATGGTGCTTCCAAACTGAGAGGATAATGCCAATAAGGAGGGCAAGGAATAAGAAGAATGGTCATCTTTATTACACTCAATTGAACTTTGCTGCTCTTGCTGCGCACTCACATCATTATCAAGGTGAAGAATCTTATTGGTCTTATCTCTTTTCTTTTTTTCATCTGCTTCCTTTTTAAAACAACGATCCTCAGTATGAAAGTAGCGATGACAGTAATTACACTGGATTGCTCTAGTGTTCTCAGGCATGGCAAAGACTTTGGGCTGACTAGGTCTAGGAGACTCATAAACTTGGGGTTTTTTGGAGAATTGAGGGGGCAACTCCAATAAGGCCTCCTTAATATCCAAAATACTTTGGAAATTCTTTTTGACACTGATCAGATAAACTTGCATTTGCGTCCTAGTAGTAAAGGCTGACAGAACTGCAGTTATTGCATCATCCAAGTTTAACTGACCACAGGCTACAAGAGTTTGAGCTTCCCAATAGAACCAATGAGCAAAGTCCTTAATAGATTCATTTAAGTGGGGCTGTATACCCATAAAGGCCTGTTTTTGCGAAGATAGGGTCTGCTCACTTCCAAATTCTTTGATCAATGCTTCTTTGACTTGAGCCCAAGTAGAGCAAGTCATTAAGTGGGGAACCATAATATCTTGAGCCAATTGAGTAAGGCAATTAGGCAAGTAATTCATCTTTTGGTGATCCGTGGCCTCACTTAATGCCTTTTCATACAGATATAGAAAGGCGATAATGCTGCCTTCCCCTGGGGAGTATTTGTCCTTGAATACTGGCTTGAAACTCATGGGAGCATTGGTAGTCAAAACATGCACTCCAGGTTGTTCAGATTGAGTAGACACATAAGAGGCAGAATCTGAAGCTTGAGAAGAAAATTGAGGGTAAGGACCAACAGCTTCCGTCCAAATTTTGTTAATCCGTCGATTCAGGTCTGCATGCCCTACTTTTTCATCTAGTCAGCGAGATAGCTCAAAAATCTGTTCCTGTTGTGCATTGTACTTGAGTTCCAGAGTCTCGATTTTCGCTTGGAGCAATTCCCCTTTTGATTCACAAGCATGTAATAAGATATCAGTGTCCTTGGCCCACTTTCCAAAATTGATCAATTCATTGGACAAGGACTGCAGAGTCAAAAGGGGGTCAATTGGTACCCCATCAGGGGTTAGGTTGCATTCTTTGGCCACCTTAGAGAATTGTTCATGTAAGTGGGTCATCATGTTCATGAGAGAGCTGATAAATTTGAATGATAAGAGGTCTGAATGACCATCAGCGCCTGGAGGTCCACGAGGTCCATCAGCTCCAGGGGGTCCACGAGGCCCTACACCTCCAGGTGGCCCACGAGGTCCTTCTACCCCAGGAGGACCCATATTTCCAGAGGTTTTCTCTACTTCATTGACCCAAAACTGAATTTCTGAGTACAATTGTTCCAATTGAAAAAGACAGGTTCTAATTTCTTCCTCCATTGATTGACTATTCTCAGAGAGTTGGGAAACACCCTCTCTCCATTCCTTCTGGATCTCTTGAACCTTTTTTGGAAACTGTACATCAATAAAATTTGATATCCCATGATCAAACTGAATGAGCTGCTGTTGTACTTCGTTGAGGGAAGTTTGATTATTAATAATAGCATCACAATTATCTCAGCTAAACTCGGAGGCTGACTTGAAAAACTCAGAAATATAATTATTCAAGGATTGGAGTCCTTCTAGTAAATTGAGCATCCCTTGATGGTGCATTCCAACTACAGGTAGCAAGTGGTATAATGTAGGATGTACAAGTTGTTGTAGATATTGTTTGGAGCCAATCCCTGGCATTTGAGAGGTTTGCAGCACTTCTCACAATATAGAAGGTACTGCATTCAATCAAGATTGGGTAGAACGTATTCCAGGGATTAGAGCCCCTTCAAGTAATTGATTGATGATATTTTGCAAGGCCTCAGGTGGAATTTGAAAGTCTGAGGCAAAACTTAAGTTAGGATTATAGAATTCCAAGTTGGCCTGAAATTCCAACGTGGAGGGTAATCTTGGGATTTGGGCTCCAATTGAAGGGACCCATCGTAAAATACTGCCTTGCTCTTGATCTTGAGCCTCGTCAGGCGAAAATTGAGAATCCATGGTGATAGACGTGGTCACTGGTGCATAACTCAGAGAGCCCCTGTAGTGAGCACCAGTCTGGAAGTTTTAAATTACACTTCCAATGGGGCAGGTTGTATCTCAAAGTTACACTGGGCGGATTCTCCAAAAATGCAATGAAGTAAATAAGAAAATACAGGTTAAACTTGACCTAACTTTTATTTTCGAAAAGAGGAAATATTTATAGGCTTTTTTATGGTTTGTAATCTATCAGAGTGAATGAATCTCTGCGCAATCAAATCTTCAATCAGTTGATTGGGATCTGATTGATCATCAACTTTGATAGATTGTGATAGATTGCTTGCTCCTTCCAATGATGTCAGGGGAATTGAGGAAGGGGATTTTTTGGAGATATGAAAATTTGGTGAAATCCTGACAGCGTCTTTTTTTCAGAGCCTTGTGGCTAGAGGTCCATTGACTTTTTCTAAAATTACATTTGTTTCTGGATGGTAAGGGATGGACACCACTCCTCAGATTCCCATTAATTCATTCAAACTTGAGAGACATAGGACATAAAGCTGGTTTAGTTATCACTTAGTATACTTGCAGGAGTCCATGCTAGTATACTACTTGGTCCAGTATGAATCTCGCAGTGTTCATAGCATCTTCTTTTTCTCAAGGACTTCATCTTGAACCCGTTTAGTCAGATGGTCTACCATGACTAAAGTATACTTTATCCCCAGTACTAACATAGAGGTCCCATAAAATCTATTGACACCGTGTGCCAAGCAAACTCATGGCGTATTAACTGGTATCACATTACGTTCTTATGGGGCTTGTGGAGTTGACATTCCATGAAACAGGCTAAATAATCCGCGAAAATTGTAATTTATTAATTTTTAGTAGTACTACTAGCGTAGATGGTCCATTGTTTTTCTTAGGTCACCATGACATATGACTTTGTGTGAAGCTTGAATAAGTTCTGAGCATTCCGAAGTTTTAGGGAATAAGCCCCATTTTCCATCAATTGAATTATACAGCTGTCCGTTCTTCATCTTGATATTTCCCATCTCTTTATTCTGCGCGCTTTGGATCTCCTGGGATCTCCCCAATATTTTCTTCATTAATTTGTTGGGATAATTCATTTACTTGTTGGTACACAACTTGAACGGCAGGTAATTTCAATAATCCATCAGCATTCTAATGTGCTGATCCTGCTTGGTGTATAATCTTGAAATCATAAGCAAGAAGTTTCAAAGCCCATTGATACAGTCGCCCCTCTAGTTCTTTAAATTTATGCAACCAGCGTAGAGATGAGTGGTCACTGACGACCTTAAGATGTGTCTCATTAATATACTATTGATTGTTTTCAGCTGTATACCACCAAAAAGTATTCACGCACCATCACAGTCTAGTTTTTTTTATCTAAAATCAATGTCAGACTCACATACTCCACAAAATTTCTTCCCCATCATCGTCTTCTTGATTTAAAATGGCTCTGATTGCCATTAATGAGGCATCCATCTGAATAATAAACTCCCAAAAAGGTGGGTATTTCAGAACAGGATTAGTCATTAGATAACTCCTGAGCTCAATGAACGCTTCTTGGGCTCCTCATTACACACAAAATTTCTTTATTCAGATCATTCAGTAGGTAAAATAGTGGTTTGGAAATTCTGACAAAACTTTTTTAAATCAGTTTAGTAGATGGCCATCCCAATAAAGACTTGTATGTCCAGAAAACTCAATGAAATTGACATCCATTCATTGGCTAATATGTTCTACAGCTGCATTTGTAATCTACTGGAGTTTATCACAAACCCTGTATAATCTATCTCATTCTTGAAATAATTAGCATTTTCTTGGCTTGATTTTATATTCTTCATCAATAGGCAATTTAACACTTCCTCCAAGCTTTCCAAGCAATTGATAAATGTCCTACTGAATACATCAATATCATACAATTACACCAAATTTACAAAACTTTAGGTCACCCAAGATAGAATCCATGTCCATCTGGAAAGTCGCTGGCGCATTACACAATTCCTGGGGCATCCTTATTGACTGGTAAAATCCTTGTGTGGTAATTATCACACTTCTCTTAATCTTCTTTTGGCACGTCTATATGCCAATAAACTGAGATCAAATCCATCGCTGAAAAGAAAATGGCTTTCCCTGTGCAATCAAGTGCGTTGTCTATCCTCAGCAGCGGTTACAAATCCTTCTCAGTGATTTTATTCACCTGGAAAAATTTACCAATCAATCTGATTCTTCCTTTTTCATAACAATAAGTCTTTAGGATCACACATGAACTTGATGACTTTATAAAAAGCCCATGCTCAATCAGTTTACTGATTTATTCACTTATTATTGCTTCAGCAGCCTTGGATCAGCTGACAGATCGCATTTGTATTGGTGATATTCCCCAGTGTCAACTTTTTAATCACATTTTTAGTGCATCCAAGGTTATAATCATCCTGGGAAAATGTCACCCAATATTTCTCAAATAATCATAGTACTTCTTCCTGCTGTTGTTAAATTAACCTAGTCAGTTGTTCTCAATCTACCATTATGTTAATGTTTTTGCAGCATCCACTGGTAAGCCTATCCATACTAGTGTTCCAAAGTTATGTAACTCTCTGATTTCTACTGTTGAAATTAGATGAGCAAACACATTAAATTTTTTTCCCACTTTCATCGAGTTTTTACTAAGGTTGGCCAGTAGTACTAAGATTTCACCATGTTATGGCATTATAATCCCCTGAGCTACCCAAGGCTCCAATCTCAAATTTATTCCATGGGTGACGACTTCTCCATATAATTGTTTTAATAGTTCTAACATTAACCCTGTGGGACTTCTCTTTCTTCTTGGAGTAAGTTTCCAAGAAAAATTACACAGATTAATAAAATAAATCCAAATCGCCTGTTGTAGTTTTGCTCCAATGTCCTTGGATTCTCCGCTGGCTGCTCCAGCGTGGGGCAGCGGCGAAACTCCCCCCACCATTTTCCATCTGGCAGGAAAACGCGATAGGACTGGTTCACCCAGTCATTCCAAACCCATGGGAAGTTTTGTTCCTCCCAAGGATCTCGACGCCCACCTTGCATGTACCCAAGTGGTGCCTCATTGCCCCCGGTGCTCCCCCAGAGCAACATGAATTTTGGCCTAAGGGTCAAATATGGGAAACTATTCCCATACCACGACTAAGCCATTATTAAAATGGCACAAACGGTGATGACACCCACCGGATTTATAGATTTCCATCCCTACAAGGGGTATTTTGACCTCAGCTTCACCTGCAAAGCCAATGCTGCCACTGCAGCAACTGTGCCCCTGGTATTCCAGGGCACCCCTCTCCCAACAACTCAGACCTGGCTCCCAGAGGAAACCACTTTGGTGGTCCAGTTTGCTGGTTTGCCCACCCACCTCCCCCTGAAGTTCTCCACCAGGAACTGATGGATGGTTTGGCAGCCTATGGATCCAACCCCATATTACAATTTGTGGTCCCAAATGGGGCCACACGACTTGCTGGTCCTCAGGCATATGCCACAATCATCCCTGATTTAATAAAATCGCCGTGTTGATTCCCCCTCACACCGTTATTCCCTAAGCGCCTGACCATACATTTTGGGCCAGCGTCAAGGGCAGGTGGACAATCTGTCCATCATGTTTCAAGTTGGACCACTCAAAATGAAAGTGCTATCCTTAGCCCCTTCCAACGGATTGAACAACTCGTCCACTGACCTCCAATCTGCTGCCCACCCTGTACAAGTTCTGGTATGGCGCAAATCTACCTCCCTCACTCCCAAAACTGAAGCTGCAGCTGCACCTGCACCTGCAGCCACCAATCAGCCTCCTCCTCAAACCAATGCCACAAATGATTCCTCCAATCAAGAATCAGATTGGATCCCAGTTTGATCCCATGCTTCCTCAAATGAAACAATCTAACCTCAACTGTACGCTGAATCCCCAATCCAATCCAACCAAAACCCATGGGAGTTATTGGCTAAAATTGACGAATCAGGTAAGCTCATTGAAGAACCATCTCTGCAAATAAGATGGTTCATTAGTGCAGAATGGGATGCCAGATACCCCCCTTGACTATATACCACATAGCCAAACGCTGAATCGTTTCGCAGTGATCACCAGCTTGCAGTTGAAGCAGCTGCAACACCAAATTGTCGTCCCCTTTGTAAAGCTGCCGCCAAAGCAGTGGCGATGCTTACAGGAGGAGCTCCACCACCTGTTATCCCCAATAGTCTTACTCAAAAGAGTAAAATAACAGTAAAACAGTTATACAAAAACGTTAATGATGTTATCCAGAACGTGGCAACTATAGCACGGAAACCAAAAGCAAAAATTAACTGAACCAACATTGCCACATTTTTTAAACTCCCAGATGCCCGCATTAAAGCTTAAAAAGCTTTAACAAAATATATCAGTGCCATTTACCTAGCTGGCAATTTCCATAGAATACCAATAATTAGTGATATTAAACCACATGCCGCAGATGCCCCAACGCCCTTACTGTCTGCCTTGACATGCACTCTACTATGGGAGGAAGAAGCTGCTGCTGAAGCTGAGTCCCCTGATCCCCCATTCCCTTCCGCCATGGAGGGATAAGTAGTTTCCGGTGCCCACCTGGTTGTTTGTTTGCTCTAAGTGTTCACTCAATCAGCTCATTTAGGCGTTTTGTTTGAGCCAGATTAGTTACATTTTTAGTTTAGTTTTAGTTTTGGTAATGTCCGTCCCCTGGTCAGCATACCTCAAATAGATATAAAACATTAACCCTGTGTTAACTATCATTTACATCCCAGTAGAATAATATTTTTCAATTTCGTTCTCCTAGGTACCTCATGGTTTTTGAGTTTCTGCTTCAGCATTTCCCTGATTTTTATTCCAATTAACTTATATTGGATGGGAATTATACCATCATTGTAGATTAAACTTAAAAAATTATACTTTTTCATCAGTTGAGTTTCAACCTTCTGCAGATATTAGGGATAGGGTTTATCTTTTTTTTAGTACTAGATGGTCCCAAGATAGGGTTTATCTCAAGATTGTAAAAGTGGTCTCCTTAAAATCACATCTGAAACCATACTTTCTCAGGATTCAGTTCCAATGAGTATGTCATAATTTTATTGTGCTAGCACTATAGCAGAATCTGATACAACCAGTGATACAAATCAAAGCGGCAGTGAACTTAATGATCCACAAGATGACGTTGAATTTGGTCTAAAGATTTCATATTTTTTCCAGTGTTATAAATCTGGTAGAGCCTTCAATCATTTCACCAACTTGGTCAAAATGATACTAGTGGCCGCTCCTCTATTGATTATCACCCATACTATTACTCTATTGAATATATTTTTTGCATATGCACTCTCAAATATTTTAATAAAGTGTTTACTTA
This sequence comes from Massospora cicadina, assembly GCA_022478985.1. Lineage (NCBI taxonomy): Eukaryota > Fungi > Entomophthoromycota > Entomophthoromycetes > Entomophthorales > Entomophthoraceae > Massospora > Massospora cicadina. The sequence goes on from JAKSZP010014509.1 coordinate 236,515, forward strand.
TTGAATCAAGGAAAAATTCACCAAATCTAGAGTATAATTAATTGCGCAGACAAAACAAGAAAAGATCCTTTGATTACTCAAATATGTAGAGAAACATTTGCCTTGACAAGCTTCACTTTAGGACAATTGAAAATCCAATAGTGTGAGAAGAGTGTTATATATCATATATAATGATAATATTGGCCAAAAGAACCTGGCTGATTCTTGGTGGAAGCCCTCAAATTGGGGTAATACTTTTGTAAATGCTTCTTGGCCAAATAGCATAAGTTTGGATAGCCAGATTGCAATGACCATGTGGCAAAAACAGGGAGTCCATCTGAGGTTCCTCCCTGGCCAACTTCTAGTTTACTTCAAACGACTAAGCGGAGATCACCCTCTTTTATAGGCTTGAAGGAGGTCCCACAAGGTGCAACTATTTTCCACCACAGTGATTGGCTCAAATATATCATATCTTTGCCTCATGGACTTGTCCTACCTACTCTTGACCCTCCATATGTGTTTCATTAAAGCAAGGCAGTTTTGAGAGCTCCAATAGGTCAAATACATATATTTTCTAAATAGTCTTAACGCTAATAATGAATTTTACGCATATTTTGCTTTAGGACTCAAGTTATTTTATAATAAAAGCAAGATTCTAATAGGGTTCGCTTTTTAATCTCCTTGTCACAACTTAATAGAACTTATAAAATTCTATCTAGTAAAAATAAAATTTTATTATTTTAAATATAAATGATATAAAAATTACCTTAAAAATATATTTTAGCAGTTGATAATAATATTTCTTCTGTAATTCTGTTGAATTAGGGGCTAAAAGCACCTGCGAGCATAAACCATACCCTTGATTTAAACAAGTGGTTCTCACAATAGGGGATCCTGTACAACACAACCCTTTGTTAAAAATGGAGGCTGTTGGGTTAAGCTACCCTTACAACCTCCCCGCTGCTTCTGAACCTAGGCTAGCCGCTTTAGAACAAAAGCTAGCCAATGCTATGTCTTGTCTTAAAAAGCTTGAACAGCACCCTATTCATGGGGACCCTCCAGTCATTCAAAACCCCCTTGAAAGAAAAGTTTTTTTCAGGTGAGGGTAGCATTGATTTGTTACTATATTATATAAATCTTTTATGGAAGTAACCACTGACTATCAGAAAATTAAGTACCTTCTCCTTTTCTTGAGTAGCCTGGCCCAAGAGATAATTGGTCAAAATATGGCAACACTCAGCACCTGGGTGAGGGTGAAGAAGCCCTTTGTCGAAGAATTTGGTTCAACCCAGAGTTTACGTCAGAGGAAACAGGCCTTCATGTGTCTTATCATGCAGAAGATAGAATTGATCTTCTCCTTTGTTGAACGTTCTATAGGGAAGCTCAGCCACTATTACTTGCAAAAATGCTACCTCTTGATGATGATAATGCGGCCATTATAACTGGTTTAGTTTCTTACCATACTCTAGCCCAGCATCTTATCTCCGTTAAACATCACCTCCAGACTATCCGTGATATCAAGGAGGCTCTGCTGGAGGTTGCAGATATCTAAACGTTGGAGGTACTCAGGCATTGGTTTGAACCCCAGGCTCTGATCAACGAGGACTTCACAACTGAAGCCCCACCAGAGGAGGCTATGTTAATCTCTAGGGACCCTATTCTGGTTACCACCCTGAGGCCAGCAACGGCAGTGCAGATCAAACCTTCTCTTCCTCCGCTCTGCAAACCTTGAGGTTTCTGAGTTAATAAGTCGTAGTGTACTATTGTCCACAGGGCGCTCCCCGCACCCACTTTGCTGCCAAGATCATCTTTTGCCATCCAATAAATCTCTCCAAGTGGTTCCAAAGCCTGCTCTAAGCCCAAAACCCTCACTTGGGTGCCATTCGCCCCCACTAACAATGGGTTCAAGGACCAGGTTGCTAAAGCTAAAGCGCCTGTTTCCCCAAGGTACACAGCTGCTGATCGACCCAAAGCTGGCATAGTTAAAGCATCCATCTCCACGACGTTATCTCCTTTGATCTCTCCTCCCTCCAACTATAATCCAAAACCTGTATCCAAGATGCAGCACAAAAACCTACTTTGAAGGTTAGAAATTGAGCTGTGACAATTATAACACCTCACCCAAAGTTAATAAGGTAGAGGAGCAACCTCAGGACCTATCCTGTTATAAGGGAATCCATGAACCTAAATCACACCCTATGAGCTCCCTAAAATGCATTGATAATCCCTCCAATGACGAAACTGAAGTGGGTTGTGAAGATATGTATCATTATGTTTTAGGATCCCCAGGTGAAGTGGAGGTACCTGACAAATTAAACCCTGTAAGAGTGGATATATCTAGGATACCACACAAGGCTTATCTTAGTCAAGTGCTGAGGGGTCTGAAGGTTATTGAAACAGCTAGTGACGTTGACCAGCTCATTGCCTCACTAGTCTAATCCACCCATAGTGTGCACACCCTGCTGTTTATCCAGGAGAAATACACTGAGACTACCAAAAGACTAGCTTCCACTCTCTAGCTAAAGGAGATCCTAGCTCTTTCCCCAACTTAAGTGGAACCTTAACAAAAGTTAAAATTTTTTTATTAACAGATTATGAGCCACAGCTATCCTTGACACTGAATCCCAAGTGAATGTTGTGCCCCTGGTTTCATCAAAAGATTAAGCTGGCCCCTGACCTCGACTAACCCAAGTTTGGTACTGCTGGTCCCCCCCTCACATGTGCTATTGGGGCATAATCTTCTCTGCCTATCCAATTTAGAAACTCATATTGTTGGCCCCCGCGGTGGCTTTGGCTAACAATACCTATGGTCCACTCATTGGCACACAGTTTATGCTGGAATACAAAGGGATCATTAACTTGAAGCAGGGCTATCTCTCCATGCTTAACTATGAAGTTCCATTAATTCTGACCAACAATGAGCTTAACAAAAAAGAGTAAACTTGCACAGTGGAATATCCCCTACTCTGCCTTTTCCCTGAACTACACCACGGTGGGACAAAATACAAAAATGTTGCCTCCATAAGTGGATACTCTAGGGCTATCTTTTTCTATGCGTCTGAAGAAGTAGTAATCAAGGTGGGTGAACAAAGGGTAGTTGACATGAAGACTACCATAAAAATCCTAACAACTGTCTATTGCACCTAATCAGCATTGAAGGAGTTGGCCATCTTGAGCCTAGAGTCTTTCCAGGTGTGCTAGACCCAATCTATCAGCGACCAATCAATTTCCTGTTGGGGAATTTTACCAAGAAAACATTTACTTTAAGAAGCATCAGGAGATAGGAAGAGGTATTCTGATTTACAATGATGATATCAAGCACTTTCACTGTATTGTGCCTACAGCTGATATGGGCTTACCCGTAGACCAGATGCTATGCACTCTATCTAATGTTCATATTTCTGATGAACTAACCCCAATGAGCTTGACAAGTTCCACAACTTAATGGAGTTCTATAGCGTCATCTTCTATAACTCTGATACTGACCATGGGCACATGAAGGGTTGGACGCATACATTGATGGTGGGGATGATCGTCTAATCAAAAAAAGCCTACTGTAAATCAAAAGTTGAGGAGCTACAGATGCGACAGAGCTATAACAGTTGTTGGACGCTGAGTTGCTGGTGCCTTCCCAAACTCTTGGTCGTCCCCTTTTCTATTAATAAAGAAGAAAAACGGAGGTCATTGAGTAGTTATGTATTACCATAAGCTGAACAACATCACAAAGAAGGATAGCTATCTTATCCCCGCATTAATGGTGCCCTAGCTCAACTCTCTAGCTCTAACTTCTTTTCGCCATGGAACTGGTTAGCGGTTATTGGCAAATGTACCTCCCTCCCCAAGATCAGGAGAAATGCGCTCTTATTGCGCAGTGAGGGTCTTTTCCAGTCTATCTGACTACCTCAAGATTTATGCAATGCCCCACAACTTTCCAGCGAGCTATGGACCATATCTTGTAAGACCTGAAGTTAAGTTGCGTCATAGCTTATCTTGATGACATCAAGTTGTTCTAAAAGACCTTTAATGAACATCTTGTTCACTTGAAGGCAGTGTTTAAGCGCCTAGGAAGGCCAGCATCAAGTTGAAGCCATCCAAGTGCACATTTTCAGAGGAAATTAGATTTCCTTGGACATGCCTTCTCACAGTACGGAAATCAACTCTCCAATATAAGGTTGAGGCTACATCCAAAATGCCTTCTCCCAAAACCCTGCGCGATATCCAGACATTTTGGGTATGATGGTGTATTATCATCAATTTATCCCCAAGTTCGCCCAGCTGAGTGAGCCTCTTGTACGGTTATTGGCTAATAACCTCCTCTATCATTGTGGAGCTGAACAAAAGCCAGCCTTTGAGATGCTAAAGTAATTGTTGCAAAAGCGCCCTATCCTGCGCCAACCTTATTATATAACCCTTTACTTCTGTTTACCAATGCCTCTGTCTACGCTGTTGGAGCCATTCTGGCTAAATTGGATGATAATGGCGTGGATCATCCCATCTCCTATATCAGCAAGACGTTATACAAGGCTGAACGCAATTACAACATCATTGAAAAAGAGTGCCTTACAGTCCTGATGACTGTAAAATATTATCACCATTTTTTATATGATACTTCCTTCACTGTGGCCACTGACAACGCCTCCTTGAAGTTGTTACAAAATATAAGGATCCCAAAGGGTGATTGGATCACTGGGCTTTAAAGCTTTACCACTACAATATGAAGATTGAGCACTAAGTAACCCACCATATGAACGTTGATGGTTTGACTCTGCTTATCCTTCACCTGGATAATAGTGAAGCTGAGGGGCTGCACGACATCCTTATGACCATGATGACCGGGAAGATGAGGATAAACCCATCAGTAAAAAATTAGCTTGACATTCCCGCAATACCAAGGTAGAAAGCGGGAAGTTGTATATTAAAGTAGGGTGAATTGATTGCCCTATCATTGACCTTCCAAGAGAGTCCTCGTGCTCATGGAGGTCTATTCTATTCTGGGGCACAGTGGAGTGCGCAAAAATTATGAATGGGTGAAAGATAGGTACTAATGGGAGAGAATCATGGAGTCTAACAACGAAGTGCTGGACGCCTGCCTAACCTGTAAAAAGCAATCTAGCTATAAACTCAAGTATCAATACCAACCCACCACTCCTCAACAACCATTCATACAATAAATTTAGATGTGATAGGTCCGCTACTCAGACTACCAGCAGATTCGCTATATCCTGGTAGGTATTGATCACTTCGCCAAATGTGTTGAGGCGTTGCTCTTCCTGCCCAGACCGCAAAAGCCAATGTCACCTTCCTCCATCAACATATTTTCACCCGGCATGGTTGTCCCAGGTCCTACTTTGTGACAGTGGGAAGAATTTAACCTCAAGGGTGGTAAAGCTTTTAGCTACTTTTCATGGGGACGCAGCAACTTTTTAGCCTCCTACAACCCTTCCACAAATGGTACTGTGAAAAGAGCAAATGGAACCCTGGTTTCCATATTAAAAAAGATGGCCAGCTCAGATCCCCTACACTGGGATCACTTCTTACCTAGTGCCCTTGTAGCCTACAGTACCAACTACCATCAAATCCTTAAAATGTCTCTTTTCTGCATTTTATATGGTTGGGAGCCAGGAGTACCAGCCCTGCTATAAAAAGACGTCTTCTTTGGTAGAACATATGAGCCTGATAATTCCATGAAAAGATTATCACAACGCATTATCAAGCTGCAGTCTGATGCCATGACTAACCTGGCTAAAACAGTCAATAAAGAAGATGTGGCTGCAAATGAGCATAGGAAGCCGTTCCCTTCCTTTCAACTATCAGACTTGGAGTTGTATTACCACAATTGTATCACTTCCAGAAGTGAGAAGCTCAGGCCTATTTGGGAAGGCATTTTTGTAGTCACTTATAAGCGAGAGGATAAGTAAACCATTAAGTACATTGCTACCAGAGTTACTGTAAATTAAGTCCATGTCCAGTTCTTGCGCCCTTATTCTCCCCCTAACACTCTTAAAGAGGGTAATGTTGGACAATTACAAGATTAATATTGTGAGAAGATTTGTTTGGATGAAAATAGTGACAATATTGGCCAAAAGACCCTGTCCAAATCTTAATGGAACCCTTTTTTGGGGTCATATTTTTGTAAATGCTCCTTAGCCAAAATAGCATGGATTGGGTGGTCGGATTGACCAACCATGTGGCGAAATCAAGGGGAGTCCATCTGAGGTTCCTCCCTGGCCAACTTCTAGTTTACTTCAAACGACTAAGCGGAGACCACCCTCTTTTATAGGCTTGAAGGAGGTCCCACAAGGTGCAACTATTTTCCACCACAGTGATTGGCTCAAATATATCAAATCTTTGCCTCATGGACTTGTCCTACCTACTCTTGACCCTCCATATG